>JAQIVZ010000214.1:0-90205 GCA_034700945.1 Arrhopalites spinosus | reverse complement strand
GCCCCCGATGAGCCAAATGTGATTTTTCATACACAAAAGACCCTAAACTAGTTGTACACAAAGTTTCAATAAATTCTGTTGTTCCGTTTTGAAATACCACGCAGTTGAATTTAGTCTCTTTAGTTATTGGACGCATCTTAGTTTCATAATAACCTTTTTCTCTTTATGTACAATAAAGACTAGAGAGAGAAAGTAGGGATGTGTGTATATCTGTAATGGAATTCATGATTAAACTAGTTGATACGACACACAGCATGACAGGACAGGGCAAGTAGTCAGAGAAAGGGGAAGAGTTGAGAGTGAAAGTGGAGAAAAGTGAATGTTTTAATCTTTGGGAAACTACAAGTTGAGAGATGGGGAATCGTGTGGACGTTGGCAGGTGGTAAATGGATAGAGAACAAGTCGACGAAGAGACGGGGAGACGTACGCCGTTTTCCCAGGAAAAACTACCACGAGTACCTTCCCCACACACACACACACAAGCCAAAACCAGAAAAGACACAGACCGTCATTTCCCATACCAACTGAAATTACCCAGCTACGTGTCGCCCATAGGAGACTTTCTCTTTTCATGTATTTATCTAAATTGTCTATAAGAGAACAACCATCTTCTATATTATTATCTCCCCCCCCCCTCTTATTTTCTCCAGTCAGTTCCCCCCTCCCCTCAGTACTGTGTGGGAGCAATACAATGTTGGGTGTGCTACAGTTTTAATGTCAAGAATTTGGAAGGTGAAACTATGGGCCATAAAATAGGAATACGTTGGGCAATTCTTAAGATTGTGACTAAATCAATACAGAAAGACAGAGAGGGAAGGGAAGGAAGGAGAAAAACAAGTCATTGAGATGTAACTACAAATAATATATGTACATGTATCTATTTTTATATTAAAATTACTCGTATAAAAGTCAAGATAATTTATTTCAACTTAAATTATACCAAAATGATGAAACTCATTTGAGAGACATGAAATAAATTAGATACATACAAATGGTCATTGCCATTTTCCTTCAAGGATGAAAAAAAATCTAGACACAAAAAAAATGTCTCGTGTGTTCCTTCAAGAGGAAATTTAAAGGGGTTGTGGGGTCACTAGAGAGTAAAATATTAAAAGAAACTAAATTCAAGGTCGCTATTAAAGGAAATAAAATTGATTGAAATTGTAGACAAACTTTCTTTTTTTTATTGTGAATGGTGAATGAGCTTGTCTTTGTTCCTTTACAACATAATTTTTTTTTTCAAAGTCACTTTCTCTCTCTTTATCTTTTCTTACATAACTTTGAGACCGGAATAAGAAAAAAGTCACAATTTTTTTTTCTCGATCCTTCAAATAAAATACTTCTTCCTTTTCCTGTCTCTATATTTACTCTAAACTTTTTTTTTCAACATTGGAAAATCTGTAAATAGAATTTTTTCATTTCATCCATGAAGATTCTCAGCATTTTTTTTGTGTAAGTATTTTGGCTAAAAGTCATAAATTTATATTTATGGAGAAAAAGGGACTTTGTAACGTAAAAGAGTCGCTTAGTTTTGGAGAGAATATTTCATAGAATATAATATGATTAATATTATTAATAATGAGACTTGTCATTTTTGTACTGTTGGTATAAACCATTCAAAATTCTTCTTCACCTTGAGCCCACTTTCTCTCCATATAAAACTTGTATGTATATTACACTCACACACACACACACATTTTATATTATGTAGGATGCCTCAAGTTTAAATTTCCAATCGTAAATTTTCCCTTTCCTTGTTAAAAATGTAGGAAGGCTTCTAGAGAGGGAAAAATATCCCCGTAAAAATGTTCACACTAAGTCTAAAGAAGAAATAGAGTTTGGGAGCTTTTCCCCCCGTTCTTTATGGAAACTAAACTGTCGCACGAGGAGAAACTTTCTCCCGTTCCCATCCACGGAGCTTAGATGGGCCATGGAGAGAGAGATAGAGATAGGGAGAGATGATCCAATCGTAACATTTAATACGATAAGGGCGGGGGAGCGTAGTAATGTAGGTCATCTCAAAAAAACTAGTTGAACTCATTTAAAAAAAAAGTTTCAAAATAAATATTTGAAACTGTAAATATGTGTTCAGAGAAAAAAAGGATTCTCTCCCGTGTGTATCCGAATGTAGAATACCTTTTTAACATTGGGTTGCGTCATCATATTGCAAACAATTTTATCTGTTGAATCTCTATCTCTATCTCATTCAATTCTAAGTAAATATGCATTAGATTTGTGCAAAAAAAACGAAATGTTGGAATATTCATTCCATCAGATTCGAGATTTCTCCACAGCTGAAAAAACATGAAGAGAGAGAGAGAGTGGGCTCGGAAATATTCCTGGAATGGTAAAAGTGTTGAAATACGAGAATAAAAAGCTAGACGTCCATCCATACTTTGTACACACACACATGTATGTACAGTACATGAATGAATATAAAAGAGTACAAAATGTATGGTGTGGAATGAGTACAAAGATAGAAAATGATAGTGAAGGACACAAGGAAAGAAAGGGGGGGATTTATAGAGAAGCCACAAAGACTCGAAACTTTCCCCACGACTTTAAATGAGAGAATGAATTTCCACTCCAAAATCGACAATTTTCCAACCAACACAAGCCCCCCTTTTTTCCACGTAGAGAGAGAAATGGAGACTTTAGATGGAGGATGAATGTGGACAAGGAGAAAAAGAGAGGAGAGGGGGAGGTGGGAAGTACACAGGAGAGATGCAAAGTAAAATAGTGCAGAGAATGTTTACATGGCAACTTTTCTTTCCTCTTTTCCTTTTTTTCTCTCTTGTAAAATGTGTACAGAGAGAGAGAGAGAAGAACAGTTTCAAGGACCTTTATAGTCAACGTTATAACGTCAAGAATTGTATAGGATGAGGAAGACTACACAAGTTTTAAGAGTCGTCATGGACGAGAGAGAGAGAGAGCTAGAGGATATACTTGTACAATTTTATACATGAAATTTCCTTTTGAAAGAACGCCTCCAGTCCCTCTCTATGTTTTCACACGTTCTCTCTCTCTTTGTACATGAATGACCCTGGAACTTTTGAGTTGTTCATCCTCCCCCCTCCTTCTCTCCACTGTATTTGGTAGCAGCTGGATTTTTTAAATTTAATTTTAAAAAACATATCCTTTCCATTGTTATTTAATACTGAGAAAAAAAAATATTTTTTTTGGAGGGAAATATTTTATTTTGAACACGTCATGCCCTAAATGTTGATTTATATTGGAAAATGGATAAACAATATTTAATACATGGGGAGATATTTTTTTAATATAAGGGTATGACTAGCACCAGCTTGTATTTTAAGAAAAAAAATTGGAAGATGGAGAAAAAGGAACAAGATAATAATATATTATTATAAGACTATAATAAATATTATAGTCTTTTTAAACCCAGAGTGAAAATGTTATTCAAAATATGACTTCCTCATGGTTCAAAAATCCTTTGTACTCTGACTTGTTGGCTTTCATACGCCTCACTAACTACCTCCTACTCCTTCCGGCGTTACCTATACCCATACCCGCTAGTTGTAGTAGGAAAACTAATGTAAGAAAATAGGAGCGGAATTTTCTGAACATGTTTTTCATGTCTATAATTTCCATTTACAAGAGAGAGAGAGAGAGAGAGAGAGAGAGAGAGGAGGGGAATATCATGAAATGAGTCTATTCTCTAAACAGAATAATAATTGTATAACGTCATCATTGATGAAAAAAGCAGGGACATGTAGAAAATAATGAGGGAATGAGGACGAGAGTCAACCGCAGTCATTCAGTTATTTTACTTTCACTCCCCATAAATTCTCCAAGTAATCATTCCTAATGGTGAGTCCCATAATCTACAAGTGATAAAATAAAACACAATGACATTGTCGTTGGCTCTGTCTAGCTAACATGAGGGATATGGAGAGAGAGACAAAAGGATAAGTATGAAATATTATTGAACAACTGTTGCAAAACATGAGATAGGAGAAACCTTATGATAGTTTATTTTGCTAAATGTTGGCTTCAATGAATAAAAATATAGACTTGTTTGCCCGTAATATCTGTACAAGTAGAGAAAGGACAAAAGAAATATTAATTATAATTATGAAAGAATACATACCTAGGTAACTTTCCCCACTTTCTCTTGTTATGACTAGAATGATTATGTAAATATAGAGAGAGTATTTGGAAAGAGGGGGAAAGTAATCAGGATGTGAGGTTAGAGTCTGGTGGGATACATTGTGGGGGCTGTGAGTGGAGAAAGGCAGAGGAGGAGGGGTATCATCTCGACTCTCCACGACGGGAGGGAAAAGGATCAAGATACATGGAGAAGAGAGAGAGAGATAGTGGGATGCAGAATAGTGGGAAGGCAGAGGCAGGTAGGGTGGGGAGAGTCGAGTGATTGACCTACTTTTCTTTTTACCTCAAAATTCTCTTTTAGCCAAAACCATGGCTTCTTCCATCTCACAGAACACAATGCCACACAGTTACTCTTCGTCTAACATGGGTGGAATCATATTCGTTGTACAAAATACCCAACAAGGAGAATATGGAACATGACAACATTTTCCACTTGTATAACTCTTTCCTCCTATACTCCACAGCTCATGCACCAAATATTTTCTAATGGCCAGAACGTATGCCACTTTCTCTCCTCTCTCACTTTTCTGCCTCATGAGTAGAAAACATGAACGGAAGCAAGTGAATGGAGTTCTTGAACAAAATATTCTATACCTGTGCTTGTAGTAGGCCTACCTGTAGAAAATGTCACAGTCACATCAATGTCGAAGGTTATCCTCCCCAATAAAAGGCCTATTCACACTCTTTCTTTTTTCCACTGTATTTCTACTCACATGACAGAAAAAGGGATATTTTTTCCCATCAAAATTTCTACAATATTTTCTATATACATGTACACTTACATATATAAAATATTGATAACACAGAGAGAGACTCGAGATATGGTTTAATATACACTGTCACTATTTTCCCTTTTTTTACTTCATGTCTCAAATTTAAATGGGAATCTCTTCAACCCCCTCGAATACAGATAGTCCTTCAGACAGTACAGATACACATTGTCGTTCCATCATTGGGAAAGGAAGGAAGAGGAAAAGAATGAAAGTGACTTATCCTGTGATAGATTTTGAGTTAAAGCTTCAACTAGAAAATAGAGCCTAAAGTAAAAGAAAATTGTCTCTTTCTCTATTTCTATCAAAGTCTACTCTCGTACAATATCATGTAATTTTGAGTAAATTTATTTTCCATTTTGTTCCTTTCCCTAGCAATGAGAAAATTTCAGGGAATTTTGGGGAACAACTATTGTATATAATAGTAATCTGTAAAGGCTAGAAATAATAGTGAGCATGTAATGAAACTGACATTGTCAACTCATTGAGCTGAATATCAATCCCTCCCTCCTCGTCATGTACAACATCTGTACATGTCCGTCACTGTCAAATTAACAATGTATTCAATTAACGTTTAATTTTCTTAATGCTCCGTCAAATTCTCTGTACTCTCTTCCTCTGTACTGTACATTCCATCAAGTCTTTTGGCAAATAGAGACCCCCCTTTGTCCTCAATAATATTCTCATCAATTTTATATAACACACTCACTCAACACTAGTGTAACTAGTGTACCGGTTAATCATGGGACTGAAGGAGAAAGAAAAATAAATATAATATTTTCAACCATAATGAAACTTGTCTCATCAAAATTTTTAGTTTCATTTCCTCTTCCTTCTCATAACCTAACCAAAAAATTTTAGTGGTGACCAAGAGAGAGAGAGAGAGAGTGCGGTTGACATTAATAAAATTATTTTATGCACAATTATAAGAAATAATGTTCGTGAACCTCTCAAAATTCTCAACTTGATCCAGAAAACCACACAAGAATTTTACACTCTCACTCTAATAATCTGTACTCCCTCCCACATTATTGAACCTTTCCTAATCGAATAAAATTGATTAAAGGGGAGGACATGGTACAAATACGTATGTGTGTGTGTGGTAATGGAGAGATTTTTAATTTAATTCAAAGTGTTGAGGAGAATGAAGGTTGTAACACACTCTCATAAAATATTATGGGGAGAGAGAGACTCCTCTACAGAATTACATTAAAGGTGTACAGATAATAATAATTGCAAGTCATCTCTCTCCCATTATGTGGCTATATTAGAGACAGAGAGAGGACGGGGAATTCCCAGTTGACGACTACACGATAGAATCACTTTTGGCTCCTCATGCGTGACTCCAGGACATAAAACCGGATGGTCCATACATTGTCACACAACCATGGCACGTAGGGTCAATTTCTTTATTATTACACATCCACATGTACATACAGTACTCCAACAAATTCCTCTTAAACATCTTTTGAACAGATGGAGAGGCGAAGGAGGAGGAGGAAATGTCTTGGAACATTATTTTTTCTTCTATACTTAAAAATCGATAACTTTCTCCTCTAGAAAAGAAATGAGGGAGGAGGTTCTCCTCTTCACTGTTCAATTTCAAAAGATTGTATAGATTCAATGTACACAACAAGAAGAGAAAAAAAATCTCAAAACAAATGGGAGGCTTCTTACACGAAAAAAAATTACTAGATTTTAGCATCAAGATGCTGAAAGAAGGGAAATATTTCAGAGAGTAAAATAGACAGAAATACATTTAACTTTGGATTACTCCAGAATGGATTAACTGTCTATATATTTCTCTCATACTTTCTCTTCTCTATAAAGCCCCAATATTTAGTAACCTTCTTTGTACCAAAGTGTGTGTTCGAGTTAGTTTAAGCCTTTATTTTTAGTTGAGACCCTGAGCCCTCCTTTTAGTACAGTGCCAGTGTAGAGAGTCAGATATATAAGTTGCAACTTTCTATTATTTACTTGGATTCCCAATTTTTATTATGTACAAAAAAAATACACCCAACCTCAGCTCAGTTTTGCAATCTATCAAAGGAAAAAAAATTGGAGTTTTTTTTATACCTATAAAGAAATCTCTTCTTTATTCCTCTCCTTCGTTATTTCTCCATTACTAAAATAAAACACTCAAGAGAAGAGAGAGCCAATGCAATGGAATGCCAAAATTCTTTACTATTTAAGTATTACGAATGGTATTACACAATCTCTGTACAAAAAATATATAACAAAATGCGAGGAAACATGCGACAGCTCAATTCTTTGTGGAATTACAAATGTCGCTCAGTTTACGAGTAAGACCCTCGTCCAAAAAAAAGAAAGTTTTTTTTTCTCTAGCCTCCGGTACAAAGACTCACTTTCTCCCAAAATCCCTACTCTTGTTTACATTTTATCATTCTTTATAAAATGGCTCATGGAGTAATTTATCGTTTTATTTATTATACAATATTTTATCCGACATCCGAGACTACCACCGGGGACAATAATAAAACGATCAAAAGCTTTCCCCTCTCCCCTCCCCCAATTTTTTTTTTTTTAATAAAAAACTAAAAATATCGAAACCCCCGGTAATAATTGGGAAGAAATTGTGGGAGAGAAAAAAAAGAAAGGAAAAGAGAAAGTAGAGTGGAGCGGAAATCGAAACGAGTCGCTAAATTAAGAATTTTTTTTTGACATTATAAAACTCAAATTGTGTACATAAGGAAATAAGGAAGTGAAAGTAGAGAGATTGCGGGGGAGTGAAAGGGAGAGACTAAAGAGTGGAATTTTACATCAACATGATTTTCTTGAGGGAAGAGTAAACTTTATGGATAAATTTGATTAAACCAAAGTAGAATAGAGAAATACGAGGACACAAGAGAGAGAGAGAGAGAGAGAGAAAGGTTTGTCTCGGCTTTTCACTGGTGTTGGAGTAATTTGCCCAGTAGGCTTGATTTGATTTAAAAGCAACAAGACGAAAAGAGTTAGTGCTTTCCCTCAATGAAAACAAGGGGAAAGGCAAGTCGACAGCTCAGCTTGAAAGACACAAAAACTGGAGTTTTCCCCTTCTATTTACAAGGTATGAGTCAAGAATAGAGACTGTAAAAAAAGGCTAGGTGTAGTTCAAAGAAAGGGAAGGATGATAACAGTTTTGTCATGTCCCTCCCTATATCTCTCAACACTACACTAACCCTCCTTCACTATCCCCTCTTCCCCATGCTCTTTGCCAGTAGTAAACTCTCTCCTACTTTTCCTAGTTAACTTGAAAATCTCCCCAAGAACTCCCATTAAGCTAATGGCTTTCAACTAAAGGACTCTACAAAAACCTATTTCTCATTCTCACAGCATACCATCCACCTACCCATCACTACAGATAGTAACCAACCACTAAACAAGAAATGTTCCCCCTCCCTTTCTTCCCCTCCCCCTCTCTTGTACTTTTTTTTCTCCTTTGATATTTGTACACTCTCTCCCCCGTCTTATAGAAATAGATCGAAAAGCAGATCATCCAGAAGATACGCACTAACAAGGAAGAGAAAGTAAAAAAAACGGGGAAAATAGTTCGTGTGTGTTGCCCGTATGTATAGAAATCCCAAAAGGAGGAGGATAGGAAAATCTTGCTCCTCATCTACCGTCTGCTTTTTCCCCCTCTCTCTCTTGTTGTTCAAATTATTACAAGTTGGGACCTAGTTTTCCCCAGTTTGTGTGTGTGTGTGTAGAGCTTGACGTACATTATTATAATTGTCTATCTTTTGTGTGTGTGTGTCTAGTCAAATGGCGGCTCTTTTTTTCGCGTCCCCTCCTTTTCCTGCTTACGACTCAATGCATTTTGCATTTGATTAAAATGCATGCTATGGTGACTGTAGAACTGCGTGTAAGTATATTTTTGCATGAATTTTGTAGAAAAAAATGAAAGTTGGATTCGGAGTCTCTCTCTCTCCGGGTAGTTTAGTGGTCCATAATGCACTCGGCTTAAATTAATTGGCACGCTACCTCATACTCCATGACTCTTCCCTGTAACATTAGATTGGCTAGGAGGGCTATGTGGAAGGTACTGTTGAGCACGAATTTTAACCCAAATTTAGGAACCTTTTTTTCAGTCTATTACATTCTCTATTATGATTATGACTCTCAAGCATGGCAACTGGTATAGTTGCAGAAGAGAGAGAGACATGGAGGAGGCAACTCTTGTTGGATAATCATGACGAACAATTAAGAAGGGAAACTCTATTGCGGCAAAAAAAGGAGAATGAGACTCCCCTTCTACATATAGCCCCCTCATTTTGTCTAACTCTTTACTTCATTACATGACATTTTCATATGGCACAAAAAAAGAGACTACATCAAGAGTTAATTGCTATAGTTTGTACTATTATTATGTAGCCCTTTAGAAAAGAGTCAACAGTTAAAATGAAGTAATGAAGCATGAGACTTAAATTCATACCTTTCATCATATAATTTACTTTCTCCACATAAATGCCATGTTCCTTTTTTCTCTTTATTTTCTAACATATAAAAATAAAACGTCTTGAAAAATACTCGAGCTAAACGAACCAATTATCACTTTTTTTTAAAGTCCTTCAAGTTTTTCTAATCACGGTGGAAATGATTATTTAACATAATAAGCCTCTTTCTCTTTCGCTGCTTTCTCCCCACATGCCATAATTTAGCCAATTTAATAAGAGGGGAAAGGAGAAAAGGGAATGTGGGTTGAGATTGTCGATATTTTTTATTTCACTTTTGATTTATATTCATGTCAGAGAGGGAATGTCAATTTTATTTTTCGTTTTGTACATTCCACACACAATCCCTTGAAAAAAAGGGAAAAATATTCACAAAATTCCTTCTCTTGTCTCATATCCTGTAGAGAGAGAGAGAGAGGAGATAATAAGAAATGAAAATTTCTTCACGTGAATTTGGAGGCAAAGTGTAGGAACGGAAGAGAGGAGGAGGGGGGAGGGGTGAAAGGTCGGAGGTAAGGATAGAGAAAAAGTGATACAAGGATGAGGAGAAAAAAATGTAAAGTGTGTAAATTAACAATCTCAAGAGACAAGGAGATGGAATGCCGGTGCTAAGCGTCAAATTTGGGAGGAAGGAAAGAGAGGGAGTCATGGTTGGGAAAAGCTGTGCATAAATCAAATGTTAAATATATACAAGTACAGATTTTTCATTCTTAAGCATGAATAGCACGTTCTTTTTCTCTTTTTTCTCTTTCCTGCCTCTCTCTCTCTGTTCACTATGCCTCGGAGAAATTTAAAAAATTTATTTCTCCTCAGACTTTCACTCTACTTTCCCCTCTAAAAAGACACAAGGTAAAAAATGGGGAATTCCTCCGGTGTTCTTTACCACGTTTTTACTTAAAAAATTATTTATACAATAGAAAAACTCTCTATAGAAAAAAAAGTACTAAATTGTGGAACTTGTTTTAACAATGATATAAGACTGAAGTAGAAAAATGGGGAATTTTTTTAATGAAATATTTCTTGAATTTTCTATTGATTTTGACATGAACACAATTCCACAAAATTGTAATTTTACTCTAGTCAGTACAGAGTGAAAGAACATGAGTAAAATTACTATGTTAATTCTCCCATTTCTTTTATATGAGAAAGAAAGTAAACTTGAAATGGAGATTTTTACTGTATAAACTCATCTAATTTACATGTACTTGGGGCTCATAATAAAGGCTGATGAGGAAGACTATTCTTTTCAAGAAAAATTAACCCATTCCCTCCTATAAGAAATTTAAGTAGGTCCGTATATATAATATACATATATATTCCATGTATTCACTTGTAAATTTCCTCTCTTTTATCTCAACGTACTCTCCCAGCATCTAAATGTCCGTATTACAATGTCAGAGAGGGAGAGAGAGAGAGAGAGAGTGAGTGTATCATTAGTCTGTAAAAAGCTTTGGCTCATTAACCTAACTACATCCAATATATAATTTTAAATGAAAAAAAAGTAGTGTAGCCATTTTGGTATAAAATGTACAGCCACCACCACCAAGAGAGATTCCCAGAGTTAGATTGGAGCAACTAGTAGAAAACTAAACTGTAAAATTGTATGTAGTGGGGAGGGGGCATTTAACTATTAGAAAAAAAGAATATTTTTGTGTGTGTACATTTCCCTTAAAAATTTTGAGAATGCAAACCATGTCCATTTTATTTTCTGTTTCAGTTTTCACTTCTAATTTAGAATGAGAGGGGGGATGAAAATCATAGAGATATAAATCAAAGTCCTTCCATTCTGACATTTAACTACTTTGAGAGGCATGCAATTGTGAACAATATATGTGTGTGTACAATGTACTGATGACTTTTGAGATTAGCTCGACAAAAAAAATAAAGAGAATATGTGGACTGGGTGCATGTTTATAGCGCTCATTTTTTGATGAACGATCTGTCACACCACCACCAGCTTTTCTTTTTTCTTTCTCAAAAAAACCATGAGCCAGCTAATTTGCAAGTCAGAGTCAACAAGACTAAAAAATAAATTCTGAGTCTCTCCCTCTCTCTCTCTTTATACACACACACAATTTTTAGACATTTTATTCTTTTTGACTCCATTTAATTCTACACGCCTTTTTTCCACCAAAGGCATTTTTATTTAAGAGAAAAAGTCGCCGACACAGCGTAAAAAAATAATTCCCTACATGATAAAAGTCATGTGCAATTTATTTGGATTTTTTTTGTCCGTCCAAAAATAATAAATAAGAGCCAGAGTATGAATTATAAATTATGTTTGTAGCTTTAGTCTACAATTTTCCATGTGAGTATCCTCCTCTCTCTCTCTCTCCTTGCCTTTTAGTTTAGAGTAGCCTATTAAAAGATAATAATTGTGTGTTAGAGTGTACGTGTACAAAAAAAAAGTATTTTATCTCCAATTCAACTGCCCACTTTAGAATCTTTGTAGGGAAAAGCAAAATAAAAAAATATAAAAAAGCTTGACAAAACTACAAATAAAAAGGAGAGAACAAAGGGACAATCCGTTGAAAGTTTTTTTTTTTGAGGGATTAGTACCCTCACCAGGGCGCATGGAGTAGGGAAGAGAGAAAGTAATTTATCTTTATTTTATCTTTATTTGGTTTACCCAAGAACGAGAGAGAGAGAGGAGAGAGTATAGAACAATAGATTTCACTTTCCCTGTACACAAGTCCATGGCCATGAGGCAGAGGAAGAGTTAAAATAAAAAGTACGGAGGAGAAAGGTAAGATTGAGGGAGAAAGAAGGGAAAAAAGGAGGAGTAGCGTTAAATTGAAGGGAGCGATTGAAATGGGAAGCTCTCCATATCTCCTTGAAGCTCAGTGAATATATTGAATTTCTCTTCAACTTTTCTCTCTCCTCTTTTTCTTCTCAATTTCAAACTCAATCACAAAGAGACGAGATGGAAGGGGGGGTTCTATCCCTTTCAAAACAAAATTTAAGGTTAAGTCTACATACTAATGTACTATTCTTCTTGTCTCTCTTTCTCTCCTGTCTTTCAAAATGGAAATCAGAGTCCTAATTTTAGTCTAGTCGATATATTTCTGAGACAAGAGGATCAAAAAAATTGTTGGAACATGAGACACAAGTGCATATGGGGAGGATTCCTTCTTTTACTTTAAAATAAAGTAAATTGTTACCCTTCAAAATCAAAATTGACTATGGATTGTTGGATGGGAAAAGAGGAGAACTTGTGCAGTTTTTCCTGTGTGTAGAGAATTCAAGAATAAGATGAAAGCATTTTTCGTGTTGGTGATAGTGATAAGGAGAGAAAGCCTACGGAGGAAAAAAACACAAGTCTACATCCCATTCCTTTCCCTTGTACCAAGTCTCTCTGATGACTATTGATTTTGGAGAAAAACATTTTTCGCCATGACTTTCTCTTCACAGTTTTCTCTCTCTCTCTTGAGATTCTATAAGAACAAGTACTAACTCGCTATATTTTTTCTAGTCTATGCCTAATTTTCTCTATCTCACCTCAAAACTGAGCCAAAATTACTTCAGAGATGTGAGCTGGATGTAGATGGAAAAAGATAGAGAGAGAGGGTTTGTGGGTATGATTCAACTCCCGGTGATCCTGATAGTCAATCCCTAGGCAACTATAGCTGTAGATTGTCATAAGTAAGGGCAGTAGGACTCATAGCCTGTCTCTTTCTCTCCATATATTTTTTATATTGTCCTGTATTTTCTTCACACACAAACAAGGAATAAAGGATTTTAATCCTTGTGTACTCTTCCTAATATTTCCGACTGTCAGCAAGTATGGGAAAAGAGTAAGCTTCACATTTAAATTAGCTCCCAGCACCACAACTTTCTCCTTTGTTTAGTGAGTGCGGGTTGTACACACAAATTTACATGACAATAGATCCGACCATGCTGAGAGAGAGGTTTAGAGTATGAAAAATTTAATATGAAAACCTCACATTCTTTTAAAAAAAATTAATAATAATTTTTTAGTGATATTAAAAGTTAATTAAAATAAAAATAAATATTTTTTTTATAAATTAATTCTTCATTCGTCTCTTCTTTTGACTGAATAGAAATAAAAAAAAAGTAAAAAGAGAAAGTCTTGAATGTTGCATGAAGAGAAAGAGTTGTTACTTACCACAGAGAAAAAGGAAAAGAAAACTAAAGTTGGGTTATATTCCACACAAGAAAGATGAAAGAAATAGTTGTGAAAGAAGGTATCACTGAATTGAACAACTTGAAGTGGTACTGTTTAAAAAGGGAACCTTACGGTAAGAGAGTAGTAGCCATAAATGGCTAACTACCAGAGTAAATCTGAGTTGAGACTTTCCCCTGGTTTCCTCTTTTATATCTTAAAAAATATTAATTTTTTTCGATCCTTTCCTTCGGAGATGGAAGGAACGCAAGCGCTGGCTATTGGCGCTGAGTCTCCTACTCCGACGCTCCAGAAAATATTTTTCTCTCTCTCTCGCTCTCTTTCTCATGTCAGATGAATGTAGAGCAAGAGAGACTTTCTCTCTTGGATGTGTCTATATGGAGTATTACAAGAGGAGAGAAAATATAGGGGAAGTGTGTCTCCAAGCACACAAATTGAGAAAACAGAGTGAGAGTAGGTATGTGTGTCATTTGGTCTATGCATCTCCCCTCCCCCCTTCCTCTCTTTCCCCATCTCAATCTCGCCCCATCCTTTCTCTAGAGTCTCCAGGCTCTTTTAAAATTACGCCTATAGACAATTCTACAACATTGCACGTCCCTTTTCTCTTCTGTTATGACTTAATCCTCCTCCTTGTGCTTTCTTACTCAAGCCAAATTTCTTGAGTAAACTAAAGTAAATAGAGAGACCCCTTATTGTACACACTTTTAAAACTATCGCACAGTCAATCTGAAGAGAAGACTGTCTCCTTTTCTTTTATAAATCATTAAAATTATTCTCTACAATAGAATACAAGCTACCAGGGTACATACTGTACATAGTACTTGTCAACTTGATTTCTATGGTAGACAACGACGACATTAATATTTATTGTTACTATTTTCTAAATTATTCACTTGTAAATTGTCCCCCTTCTTTTTTTGTTCTTGTAGGCAAATAACTTTTTTCACAAATTTATTCTCAACAAAATACAATTCAGCTTGAATGAATTCTTTATAAGGAAAGTGGTAGGCAGGAGAAGCAAGAAATGAGATTAGGTGTTTGTACATGTCATGTACATACATATATATATAAAATACTTTTTTTATAGTAAATTATTGTAGTTAAAGTTTCATTAAAATTTATACAAAAAAAACTTTCACTATTAAGTTCCTTTGTTTGAAGAGAAGAAAAGATTTTGCTATTTTTTCCCCCATGTTTATTTATATAAAATGTGATGAATAATGTATATGTATATGATAATGATAAATAATATTATTAAAAAAATGCAACTTTTGCAACTCTGCCCTAGATTTATTTTAGGAGAGAAAGTACACTTATATTTGTAAAAAAAGTGTACTATTGGGATATTGGGAAAAACATAAAAAAAGAGGGGGTTGAAATTTTATATATAGAAAAAAATAGACAACATTTGTATTCATGATATTTGAGAGAAATTTGTGATGAGAATTCGTGTCGTCCAAACGTGGAAAAACGTTAAAGAGATGAAGAAACCAATTTAAAGTGGCTGTCGATACGCTAACTTTCATTCTTTCCTCTCCTTTTTTTATTTTCTCCATCTCCCCCACGTGTGAAACCACCCCCCACCAACTGAGGCAATGGTAATAATATATGTCTCTGGATACATAAAAACTCAAGCTTTCCATACCAAACAAGTACATTTACAACTTTCCCTCCATTTTTTATTATATCCACTTTTTTTTTAGTCGATACACAGTAAAGAGTCCAAAGTAACAACCAGAATATTTCATTCGAGGATGGGAGACGTAGGCAAAAAATGTCGAGTTGCATCGACTTGGATTTTTTTATGTATGAAATGGTGGATTTCTATAAGAGGTTTTTCTCCCCTTCTCCGCCTTCATCTTGACGAGGCAAGAGCCACAAAAAAAGGAGAAAGTATAAGTCTCATTGGTATTATTGAAAGTTGGGAAAAGCTCGTTCGTGGAGCTGAGGAGAATGTGAACACATGGAAAGGATGACAAGATTTAGAATGGTAAGGGAAAGGAGGAGGAGGGGGTGACTGCGTGACGAAGACTCAAGTGAGGCTTCTTGTCAAGCAGGAGTCGCATCGAATAACAAAAAGAACTTGAGACATGGAGAGCGTCGTTTCAACGAGTTATAGACTCTCTCTTTCTTGTTATCCTCTTCTACTTTATACTCCTTCTACTTTACTTTGAATTTCTCTTGACTTAAAATTTTTATAGATTTCAACAGACTCTGTCAACAACTGTCTATTTGTATTGTACATTGTATAAGGGCAACTATCCTAGGTCACGAGTCTCTCTCTCTCTCTTGACAAAATATTGTATGACTAATCAACACTTGAAACCTCAATTTCTTCTTATCTGATTCTCCTTCAATTTCTTTTTGTCAAAATAGAATTCAACTTTCGCTTTTTTTATGTTATTTAAATGGATGTCTGGATTTTATAGTGTACTTTTTTCAAAACATTTTGATTAAAATGTTTTGGAATTTATCGAGTAAATGAATATCTGTAAATTTGTTTCATGTTTTTTTTCTGTTTTGTTGATTTACAGAAGAAGCTATTCAGAATTTGGCTCAAAGAAAGGTCAATTACTTTGTCAATATTCCATTGACGTTTTCTATCAAACCAAACGCGTCCTGTAATGATCTGAGGTGAGTCAGCCGATGTCTGCCGATTCGAAATAATTCTTATGCACATTATTTTTATTACATATAAAAAAATATTTTATTATAGCAATTCGCTAGAACAAGTGGAAAAACATTGGATTGGAAAAATTGTTGAATTCTCCAAAGGAAATGTTTCTGATGCCAAAACCAAGATAAATGTGACGTAAGTAACATGAAAAAAAAAATTTCCATCACTTGTTTACTTTAGTTATTCAAGTGTGAATTTTTTTATGCTGTAATTTTCACTTGATACTAAAATGTACATATGTAATATATGACTATTTTGAAATTTTCTTACGTCAATTTAATCGTCATTTAATAAAAAAAAAAGTTCAATGTTTGGTTTTCATTAATGTGTGTGTACTGTTCATGTACTCATTGTATATTTTGTGATGATAGTATATAAAGTTATACAAATAATAATTTTTTTAATAGAGAATTGGTGAGACAAGATTTGACGACATGGGATCAAAGATTACAACAAGTCAAGGAAGGCTTCCCCTTCCACTGTAAAAAATTAACATCTGGGCTGGAGTTGTACATTTATTATGGACATGGTTTCATTCTAGAGATTAAATATCGGTAAGAGGAATACTCTTCCTATTTTTTTCTGCTTGCAAACAATGAACTTGTAAAATTCATATCAGGTGTCGTATTTTATCTAATGGAAAATGAGTAGCTTATTTTTATTATTGCTTGTGTGTACAGCTTCATAGTACGTGATGGGCCATTCGACTCCTCCTCATCATTTTTTGTACAGTTGCAATCTCAAACCTTCACAAAAATGTTGAATAGAAAACTGAGCAAGTGAGTGATATCTTGCTACACATAATTAATTACAGTAATTAATTCATGTAATGAAAATTAAATACTTGTAAATATTTTTTTTACAGATTTTGGGTTCAATATGAAGCATATGAATGTGCAGAGCAATATTGTTGGAGAGACATTTTTGACTTGAGTGCTCTACAAGCTGATTCCGTCTTGAAATTAATTTCCATTGTATTTGTTATCTGTGTAACCATGCTTTTATTGCCCTGTGTGAAAACTGGTAGTTTCTATATGTCGTTGCTTTAACCCTTCAATTTTTTCCCCTACTCTATACTGTATTTGTATTATAAATAGGATAATTTTGTGCGCATTTAGTTTTTTAACAGGAAGAATGTGTACAAATTTTTTAACATTGGTTAGTCTTCAGTTTTGTAAATAAAAAACAATTTTTTTTTGCAAGTTCGAATATAACCTATTAAGACATTCTCAAAAAAGCATTTTTCTACACGGTGAAATTGGCTTAGTGTTGGCAATATTCCATTTTTTACATTGCAATCTGTTTTCAGCCTCGACCTTGATTTGAATAGTTGGCAACTACCAACTTATCTTTAGTACTGTTAGTAGGATAAAGTGCAAGAAAATAAGAGAGCAGAAAATGGTTTGAGATCTTTGGACATTGGCAAGTAAATGAAAAAATTGATGGAGGAGTAATGAAAAGAGGACATCATTACTTTATGGAAATTGTTGAATATAAATTGGAATGTTCTTTATTTATTCGTGGCGGCGACCGAAAAGAAAATAGTAGGGAAATAGAGATACTAATATTAATATACAATATTTTTTTTAGAGAACAACTTAGTCCCATGGTTATAAATTGATAAGAGAAGATTTTTCTTTAACGTTCAACTCAATATGACATCATTTTTTCTTTTTTTTTTGTGTCATAGAACATCTAAGTATAACTTATGCGATACGACGGTTTCCCACAAATTTCTTAACGATAAATAAACAATGTTATTCCATAACATAATATAATATGTATGTACAGGTACAATCTAAAAAAAAAGAGCTATTTAAAGCTATTTTGTAAACCTTTCAAACGCCCACAGCGTTCCTTCCATTAAATTATTTGTGTAAGAACAAAATATATTCATAATTTATTAGTGTGAAAATTAGTAATTCTTGAAAAAAAACTAGAGATTTAAGGCTGGGTTTGTTCTTGTCGAAATTTTTTCTAAAACTGCGCTGACTCTTGACACACATACATTTGTATTTATTATTGTACACGACATATTGCATATCTTTTTTTGCTCAGTCTCTGAGTTCATTGATGATATCCCGAAAGTCGGTAATGTACCAGGGGCTCAATTGTTTTACATTAGGTCTGTAGGCATTGCCTCCAAATCCTTTTGAAATTAAAATAAATAATTATTATTACACACATTCCTCAATTTTTTTGTACATGCAAAAAATATTTTAAATGTAATCAAGTACCTATGAATAAGTCTGCTGGTGGACTTGCTTCCCAGTCAGTTATTCCATCACCAATCATGACGACTGTTTCATAGCCATGTCTTTCAATCAAATCTTGTACAGCAGCCCCTTTACCACCGCTTCGAGATGTAAGTTGACTCTCATCAAAACCAGCATAACCACCTACAAAAAAAAATTTCTCATTACAAAACCTCATTCTTCACAACGGAAATTACACATGAAAAAAAAAATATAACAAAGACCCAAAATAGAATTGTGGGGAAAGAAACGATAAAAGATTCTTAAAATATTTACGTACCATCATAAAAAAATTTGAGTCTGTTAGCATAAATATTGGCTGCAGGTATATTTAAAGATTTGGCGACTGGTTCAATAATGCTTCTAAATCCTCCTGATATTAAGAAGACTTCCTTGTCCCGTTTGTGAAGTTCATAGATCAGCTCTCTGTAAAGACAACAAGAAAACATGTAGGACTCGTTAATAAATTTTGATTATTTACTTTCCCAGAAATTCTCAAGAGGTGTACATATACTTAGAGTATGTGAGCATCTTTACAACATTCCATTTCTTTCAATTTTGACGTCAACATTCTTCACTATATGCCTACCTAACTCCTATACTAGAAAAGACGAATGCAATCTAATCTCTCAGTACGTAAAACCGTGTCAAATGACTTTTCCCAGTTGTTTTCTATAGACTATTCTCTTGTTCAAACCTTATAATTTTAGTCATAATCTATATAAACAATTAAAGTAGGTGGGTTATGTGATTTGACATGAAGGTTTCAACACTTGTAATGAAACTCGTATGCATGTGTACATTACTGTAGTACATAAGTGTATGTACACGTGTTAGCCTCAGCTGCTCTTTCAAGTCCAAAAATGACATTTTTTCCCTCTCTCTCTCTTTAAATCTCTACTACCGTATCTTTTTGAACCTACCTTATCGGTCTGAGTAAAAAACTAGGAAAATTTTTACCACTCACTAAATTTGTGACGACCACACAATTTTCTCCTCACTCAAAGACATTTTGACGATAAACACACAAAAAGTAGAAGATTATTCAAATGCCGAAAAGACCTCAACACGCAAGCATCAATCATCAAAAAAGGTGAAAAATGTAATTGAAATTCGTATACTGCCACGCACATTCAATCTAATGTCATGGGAGTGACAAAATGATTATTTTCCTTAGATTTTGTCCGGAACTTTACATTATGTCCTAGTCTACAATTAGGGTCAAACTGTTGCAGTGTGCCAAGGAGAATTTTAATGATATGTAAAGACGTTAATACATGAATGCAAAAAAAAAACAAATGTTTTTCATGGGATTAGAAAATTCAACGACCTTTTGTGCCATTTGTTACTCATTTGAGTTCATAGCATACATATTATGATTATTCAAAAAAACATTCACCCCTCAAAAAGATTATTACTTTAAATATTGTAGAAAAAAATTAGCAATTACATTTCAATAGAGAGCTACAGCATCAAACTTGCTCTATATATTTTACAATCATATTTTAGTTATTATAAAATTTGAGAGTTTATTCTCTACCGCATTAAAAGAACATTTGTTGGAAGCAAACTGTTTTTAATTATCATTCATCGATATATCAGCCATCCTATTATTTTTATTGCACTCTGCATCAAAGTCCCCGTAGAAGTTGTTTTGGAGTCTAATCTCTTTTCGATTTCTATGCAATCACAATTATAATTACTACAAGGAGCTCTCCGAAAGTTGTTGAATTTAATCTCTCAAGTTATAATTATGATTAAAAAACCCACTAGACCTATCATTTTAATTCCTGATACTGTCAAGACTAAATTATTATAATTAACTGAATTTAGATAGGGACAACGTCGGCAGCGTTAGAGCTAGGTCACGTAGACAATATGATAATGTGATGCGTGTATGCAAAAAATATTTTTTCGCAATACTTTAATCATCACAGTACAATCTAATGATTTTTGAGCAACAGCTGGATGAATTAAAATTCAAAAAAAAAAAACTACACATAAACTTAATCACCCTGTTGTTGCATTGATTGAGCTACCTCATGTGAGTCATTTCATATTATTTGTAAATGAAACAAACAAAATATTTTCTTCATAAATAACAACAAATGCGCAAATAAAAAAAATACATCCCCCGTTCACACGTGAGGTTATTCAATAGATTGGCAGATTAATTAAAAAAAAAAGTTAGTACTGAAAAACAATTGTATTGTCAATTCTATAGATAAAGATAGTGGAATTTTAAGTGTTTATTTGAACTGTATTTTGATATGATAAATTACGAGGTTTTAAAATTTATGTTTATTTTTTTGTCATCCGGCTTCTCTTTAAAAAAAAAAATTTGCGAGAGCCCAATGAGGGAGGGTTAAAAACGTAGAAAGGAAAGAAAACAACTCGTCAAACAGTAAACAAGTTTCACCAAAACTGCCTTCACAATAAACTTCATTATAATTACGAATGGTGCGCCAATTAAATAACAGTGTAAAAAAAAGTATGAGTAGCAAAAACAATTATGAATATATTTGATGACGATAGGATGGGTCGATCAAGGAGAACGAATCGTGATCGCGCTGCCAAATGATCGTCATCCTTATCCTTAGACAATAATATCATGTGCTACTGCCAAATGGTAAAAAAAAAGTATTTTTTTTATGTTCCTGTGCACGTGACTTCAACATGTACAAACGCCGTGGTTAAACGATAAAAACACATAATCTATGCAATACAGTTTTCTATTCTATGAATGACTTGTTGTTGTGCTTTGATAATTTCAAGTGGAAAATTCCCAACAACTACTCTTAAAGATGGGCTGTGCCTCTGACGTTAATAATACCACACACACCAATACCATCAACTATTTGCTCTTCATATCAAATTCAAAAAAAAAAATAATTCATAAAATTTAGCCTTCAAATGATGAAATATACATGGGGTCAATGTGGCCCATTGGCACTTGACAAAGAATTGCTAACTTTAGCAAGTTGACTACAAAGAACGTAGGCAATGTGCTGGAGTATGTGAGATTCAACATAATTTCATAGGATGAAAAAAATATACAGAGAGCCGCAACCCTTGAGGAGAACCAATAGGAACAACCGTGGATACACACCTCCAAAACTCCTTCAAACTGAGCTCATTAGGCAAAAAATAAAATTGAGTACATAGATACAGTGGACTTTATCCTAGAGATAACTTTGAAAAAAACAGGAATTACTTTTTACAACTGTATTTTCCTTTACTATTTATACTGACGACGAGACATTCTATAATCTGGTTACATTAGGCTTTTTTTTTCCTCTTTGTGGGATCACTAATCAGTCTCCTATGTTTTGTATCCTATACACACAAAGTAAACTTTACTCATTCCTGAATAACTTATCACAAAAGGAAAACAGCTATGAATATTTTTTTTAATGGAAAATCTTGCTCTTTTTTGTACAAAACAATGTTTATTTAATTTACTTCCAAAATTGATCAACTATGAGATTCAGACTTAAGATGATATGTATGTACATTTAACATTATAAGAAGACGGTTAATCTGTATTTCTACCTACAAAAAAAATTGATTGTGCAATCCCTTCCTAATACCGACATTTCATAATGACATGGAATTAAAATCTAATAATAATATTATTATACTAAAAAAGAATGCATCAAAATGCAATGTTACATTAAGCTGACAACATTAATTGATAAAAAATTGTATGGAGAATGACATACTTGACGTGTGGTGTAAGCCGTTGCTTTTGTGTCACGATAAAATTACGTAATTGAGACTGGGTAGGTCGGATCAAATCTAATCGAAGTGCCAGCGCTTCACGAAAGTCCATTCCTCCTTTCATGGCAGTTGCCGTTCTGAAATTTCAAAATAAAACACTATTTAATACAGAGCAATTCCATTTACATTTGGAGATATGATTCATAGCACATCTTATTTAAACATAAAAAAAATTTCTTTTAGAATCCTCCGTGTCTAGAGTCCTTAAACATTATAATATATCAACTTATAGTATAGCAACTTATAATTATATTAATGACATGCTTCCCCTCTACTCATGTCATATACACATCACATGATGAATGATCAACATGAAGTAAATATAAAGATTTGGACTTGTTTTTTATATATATACATTTGAGTATTAGCCTTAATCTCTTGGTTTTTATCTTGCCACAAGATTAAATTTTAATTAGTATTAATAGGAGCATTAAGAAGTTACCCCATGAATACAAGAGAGTGAAAATATTTTTTTTTAATTTTATATTTTTAAAATGAGTCTCTATTAAACTATAAGATTGACCACTCAGTGGTCACAACTCTAAACAAACAGATTTTTGTAAAAAAAAAAGTTGTTCATATCTTTTTTAGGAACATGACTAGTACTAGTAGGTACAGTCTAGATATTTTTACATTCATCTAGTGTATGCCTTATGAATATGAAATAATCATCGTCTATAATATTTTTTCACGTACATTTCAATCACTTTATCCTGTATGCATATACGCAAAGGATGAAAGTGCACAGATTGGAACTTGGGACCATTGGATTTTTTTTGTATCGCTGCCAGAATATCATGCTTCAATCACATGCCTGATCTTTTACCCTACCTATCCTGTTATGTAATATTATAAGCATCCTCTCTCCATACATTATAAATAAAAAAAAATATATTCAAAGGACTTCTCACAAATATTTTTTTTCACCTTTTCAATAGTAATGTCTAATAACCTTTAATGCCTTTCATGCTTACGTAGGTCCACAGAATATGTACGTGCGTCTAATAATTTTTTTGATAATTTAATAATCTTGTCCTCTGCATCCACCTAATTATTTATATATAAATATTTAATGTTGTTCAAACTTTTAAAAACTTCAGGAAACAGAAGCATGTACTTAATTGTCACACTCTTTAAAAATCTTGAAAAACTAGAGAAGGCTAATAGATGTTATATATTATATCCTAATGATGAGATGGTGATGCAATCTTGAGTAAAGATTAACCTATCTCAAGTTTAATGAATTACTAACTGATATTGTATAGACAAAATTTCATTCGTGAGCAACTGAAATATCACTGATTACTATATGAATCAGTACGTGATATCTTTTTATTTAAAAAAAATTAAACTAACTTGAAATCATGAGACTAACTATACTAGACTAAAAGGTAAGTCAATTAAATGATGAACAGTCTACAAGATGACTAGTAGTTAATATATCAATAAGCATATGGTGAAAGAATTGATGAGGGCCAAGTTCTTCGAAGGAGTGACAAAAGTCATGTGCTCAGCGAATGATTTTTTTTTCTCTGTAAAGCAAGCAGCATGTTTTTCCCCTTTTTCTTTTGCCAACCATGAACTACTCATACATACAGTCCCTACAAAATAATTATAATATGGCTAAAGGACTAAGAATAGTTATGTGCATGAACCAAACTTGTGTAGTTTACTACTGCCTGCAACGATTCTTATTATATTCAAATGTTCTAATTTTCATTTGAGAGTAAAGCTTCTTATATGTTTAGGCTCAATAAAGCAAACCATCAAAAGTACAAAATATTATTATTTACCCCTATATAGTCATACCAATTCAAGAGACATAAAGGTAAGAAAGTGTACATACCTTACATACAATTACGCTAAATACACTTCAAAATTTCTAGTAGGAAATTCCAATAAGGATTATTATAAAGACTTTTACCCACATTACTATGCTTAAAGTGCCCCTTTTTGAAATTATTCTCATTTTTTCCCTCAATCATAATCCCAAGTAAATATAGGTAATAATATTTGACTTTAAGTAAACTCTACAAGTTGTAGACTATCAGTACAAGGTCTCAAATTATGATGGGGGGTTTCATACTCTACAACAATAAAATAATAAAAATGAGCCATACAACTAGACGGCTGTATGAACTATTAAAGAAGACTAGTGAACAAGAAAAAATTTTGAAAAGAAAAAAAAACTCAAAAAAAAAAGAAGTTTACAACAAAAACAGAGGCAAAGAATGGACTTACAATTCTTGAACTTCATCGCCCTTGCCACAAAAGGCGGCCAGTTCGTCAATAGCCTCATCTTGAATGAGAGTAGAGTCAACGTCAAAACAGACAGCGTTTGCCTTACGCCAAATATTCTTTGCTTGATTTAATTGATTCATGATTGTTGTGACTGGTTGAGTTGAATGATTGTACGTTCGTTCAGTGTTTGTTTGGTCAGTTTGACAAGAGACTTTGGAGAGAGAAAAATTCCGAAATTGAACAAGTGGAGAAGAAATAGATGAGGATGAGTTTAAGTAAAGTAGTGAAACTTGACGTGGTAGTGGCAGAGGAGATCTCGTTGACAGAACAAGTGATCGTTGCCACGTTCTGAAGAGAAAAGACTGATGAGAAGGACGAACAGTGATCTAAGAGAGAAGGACAAGAGTTTGAAGAACCAATCCCCATCCAACAATGAGGCACACACCACTTATTTTTTCGAGTCCCAACCTCTCTCTCTCTCCCACTCTATATATAATATCGGCTAAATGTCTCTCTCCAGCTTAGTTGATTATAGTTTAACTTTACCCTATAGTTCGGTACTCCTCATATCATAAATTAATAAACGCAACTCATCAGCATGCGTCTCCCGCCTGTTACACTATTATCGCTATCCATTGATCAACCCAACCTCCCAATTAAATATGTAGTTATTTAAATTGTCATGTATTTATGGACTCAAATAATTGAAATAAACATATATTGTGCAATTCAATATATTTTTACATGCTTCCAATGTTATTTACTGCAATAATTTAAACATTGTAAACAAGATAAAAAATAGAATTAGAACAGCAAGTACTGTTTTTTTATTAAGCAGTTTTTTTCCACTGGCAATTTGTAAATACTTAATATGCAAAGGACTGTAAATACTTAAATTTTGCATCATTCATAAACAAGAAACTAAAATGTAATGGAAACTTTTGGAAAATTTTGAAAGAGAAATATTTAATCTTCCTGTGTGCAATTGTTTTGAGGAGTCGTAAGTAATATGACTTGAAGGGAATGGAATTAATTTACTTTTCCGCGAGTCTCATATTCCAAAAATTACATAATGTGCAGATTCCTTGGGATGAACTGCTTGCAATAATAATTACTTATTATGTACTTTACTGAAAGTCAATTACGCAGAAAACTCAGAATAATCTTTTCCCAATTTTTTCCCATGACCTTTAATCTTTCCTATCATTTATAGTAAAACCCTCTTCTTTGATAATAATTTAACCCAATGAAAAAATACCAGTTTTTGCATCATCCAAAATCCTGTCTTTATATAAAAATGACAACCTTCCCTTATGAACCCTAATCTTCTAAATTGTCATATAAAAATACATATGAATCTCTCATGACATGATGAATTAAAAATTGATTACAAAATGGCAATACTTACAGATTGAAGAATATAATACATCCTTTCAGGTACCCTTTTTGATGAGATCACAGTGAATTATCGTCAAATCACAGTAATATATGGACCGGCCATAAAATTACAAAAATATTCTTATTTAATTAATATTTACATTTTTTGCTATTTTTTACGACACAAATTCGCGAAACTCAATGAGCAAAGTTTTTTTGCTCTATGCCGGACTTTAAAAAAGGGAGCGAAGCCAAAATCTCAACCGACAACGAAATTTTTTTTTGACGGCGTTGATTCTGTTGTATCTCATTCTCAAGATTTTTAGTGGAAAAGTAATTACAATTAAAATTCCTTAACTATGTGTACAGTGTCCTATAGACTTGTGGAAAGTTCAAGTAGAGTAACCCCCATTTGAATTGTTTTATATTGTATTCTTGTATACTTGTTTAACTAACGGTTATAGAGGAGAAAAGTGTATGGACAATGGATTTTAAGTCAAAAACAACCCCTGAAAAGGGAATTCAGGATGTCTCATTTCCTGTGTTCTCAAAGCCCCTTGGTAGTGCAAATTCTGGTACAAAGGAAAATAAACAATATCATGAACCACAATCGGTTGTTGATCTCAAAAAAGAAATATCAGATCTCACTGGAAGATTGTTTGAAGCACGAAGCTCTCGTGATACGGGTAAGTTTCTCTCTCTCCCATGCACATGATAATATTTGTACATGTTCTAATTGTAGTAGCTAATTGTTTGGTTTGTTCTATTGTGTAATTTTTCAGCACTGAGAAAAAATGTACAAATGCAAGAAGATCATCTCAGATCATTGAAACAAATGCAAGATGTGATTTCAAGGTTGGAAGGCAATAACAATATGCTGCAAAAGGAACGAGACGTGGACACTTTTTCTCGTCTCGCTGATCTTGAAGATGAGGTGGAAAAGGTTCGATGTGAGAAAACTGATTTGAGACTCCGCATGGACAATGTGGCAAAGGACAACTTGTGCAAAGATGAGAAAATTAATGAGCTGAACCAGACCATCAGGAAACTTGAAGGTTCTCTCCGAAGTTTAGAAAACCAGGTAATTTAGAACAAATCTGTATCTAAAATGATGTTTTATGTTGTGTACCATGTACATTTTTGCATAATGTGATAATTTTATATTACAGAAATCGGATCTTATTGAATGTGCAAATGAGCAACTACAAAGGGACAAGGAATTCGAGATGCAAAAAGGAGCTCTGATTATTCTAGAGCAACAGTTGAATAAATGTCAGTTTTCTTGGGAACAGACAAAAGATGACTTAAATGAGGAGAAAATTAAAAATCGGGATTTGGAAAGAATGTTAGCTTCGATGGAAAAGGAATTAACTACATTCAAAGTTGATGTCCGCCTTTTGACCAAAGATAAAAAGGAACTTGAAGATAAATTGACCAAAGAAACTTCATCATCAGCTTCTTCCTCTGGAAAAATTAAAGAATTACAGCATGGTAAATTCAAGGCTGAGGGGGAAGTCAAGGAATTGGGAGCAGAGGTCAAGTCTTTGAAAACAAAATTGGAGGAACAAGTTTCATTGTGTGCTCAAAAGGAAAAACTTTTGGAAGAACGGGGCACTCAAAAACGTAAAGTTGCCGACGAGCTACGAGCAGCAATCAAAGGTAATTGATTCACCTAAAGAAACTACAGTATGTGCATGTCTCGTCATATATTTTCAGTAAGCTGATGAATACAACTAAGAACATGAATTTATTTTATTTCAGAACTTGAAGAAAGTAAAACTCTATTGGCACAGTATGAAAAATTCAAGTCGAGCAATACAGAGCTTCAGGATGTTCTAAAGGAAAAGGATAAAAGTTTGGCTGAAAAGGATAAAACAATTGCAAGGCTTCAAAAGGTACCGATGGAGGATTATAAATAATAATAGTTTACTTTCATTTGACTGAAATTTCATAATTTTATAATTGTATTGTTTGATTTAAATTTCTAGAACGCAAAATTGCTACAAGAAGCCTGTGTGTTACTGGAGAATCAATTGAAAGAGTTTGAAAGTTTATTCTCACAACAGCAGCAGGATTTAGATGCTGCAATTAAAGCAAAGTATAAAGAATTTATTTGAATTTAATTTTTGTAATCATGTTGGGCTTTTTTTTTTTATTAATAATGTGTATATGGAATGTTCCGCATCAAATGAATAATCAATTTTGGGTTTACTCTATTACAGGGGAAAGGCTGATGAAGAAATAATAGTTCTTAGGGAGTATCTTCGGAAAGCTAAAATTGCATCCAATGAAATGCAAAGCTTGAAACTTTATAGTGAAAGAAGACTGGCTGACGTTGAGTCTACACTTAAATCTGGAGAGGCCGAAAAATTAAATGAAATTGAAAACTTAAAGTCAAAAATGGTGGACTTGAAAAGAAGCAATGATTTTATGACAGAAAAAATGGCTGATCTATTGGATCGTTTGGACGAATTACAGAAAACCAGTGATGACGCGAAGAGACATACTGAAGTCATGTCATCTGAAAATAAACTTTTAAGAGAAGAGAGTACTCGATCACTCACTGAGGTAATAGAGTTGACATCATAAATGAATGATAATATTTCACATTTTGCACATTTTACGTCCTAGCTTGTTCATAAAACTTAAAACATGTACTCATCATTACACAGATTATGAAGCTGAAAGAAACCAATTCTCAACTTAAGGCAGGATTAGAACAAGCTATATCAAAATGTGAAACCTACAAAGGAAGGTACGTTTAAAATACAATTTGCTCATATCCTGTACTTGTATAGCAATATATTATTTTTTGGTTGTGTGGTCAACAAACAGTTAAAAATATGTCTTTAAATCTCTTTCTAGGTTTGAGTCAGTGAGGGAAGATTTAGCATTGTTTGAAGTTGGTCAAGCTGAGAAGGAGCTTCGATTGCAGTCTACAATGAATCAACAGATCAAACTAATAGAGCATTTGAAAGATCAAAATGAATTTTTGTCTGCAAAAAAGAAACGAAATTTTGCGGAAAAATTTTTCTCACGAGAACACAAAGAAAATAAAGAATCAGCAACTCCACTAAGCCATTTGACTAAAGTAAGTAATCAAAACATTATATCATCCATGAATATTAATTAATACTTTTTAATTTAATCTGAGCAGCCAATCCCAGCCTCAACACCGAGAAGATTAATTCAAGAACATAAAGTGGTGAAAAATTTAGAAGAAGAAGCTGCTAATCTCAAACACCAACTGGCACAACTACAAACACAAAAAGAAGTCGTGAATCATGAAGCTGATGAACAGACCGAGGATGAAAGTATAGAGGAAAAAGGAAATTGTCCTACAAAAACTTGCATCTTTCGAGATGAAGGAAGTGACCGACTGGATGTAAATTGTGTAAAGAATATATGTGGCGACACTTTTTTGTTCGGTTGCGAACAGGGTCTATACTCCAGGAAATCTGAGGACAAGGCGAGTAATTATGTGGTGGAAATTGAGGGCTCTGGACCAGTTTACCAGATTGACTTCATTCTATCGCTTAATTATGCAATCCTCATTGAAGGTAAGTCTACAATTACAAGTCATGTGCCATATTGGTATTATTGGCACAACTTTATATAAAGCCTTATGACTTTCTCAAAATATTTACTGAATTTATTTCATTTATTTTCGTAGGAAAAGACAGAAAACTGGCATTTGTTCATTTGAGTCTACTTCGTGCCTGTGCAGAGGCTGCCGCTTGTTCAAAACCAAAAATCAAATTGCAATATGTGGCTGACTTGAAGGATTGTCATAGTTTTCAAGTTCAGAAGACTGCAGACGGAGTTATTTATGCTGCAGTAGCACTTCCAAAATATTTGATTCTTGTATACTGGGACAAGGACAATTTTATAGTTCAGCATCGCTTAAAAACACCAGATGTAGTCACGTCCATGTTAGCTACGCCCAGCTCTGTCATTTTTGGTTGTGACAAGATCTTTGAATTGGACATTAAGAATTTTACAATGGAAGGTAAATGTTTTTTGAATCTATGGGAAGAACATGTTTCTTTTTTCATTATTTTGTCTAGTTAAAAAACTGCTCACTGTTGATATCCCAATACATGTTTTTTTATTCTTGTGTAGATTTCATGGATGAGTCTGATGAGTCTATTATGTATGCGATGTTATCTTGCCGAGAGTCCTTCAATTATCCAGTCGCTATCTTAGATGTTTCCAGAAGTAATATGGCCAGGGGAGATACAACCTTTCGCATTGAATATCTTCTTTGTTTTCCCGATTTTGCAATTTTTGTTGATGCTTATGGACGTCGTTCTCGGTCAGAAGACATCATGTGGTCTAAGATGCCACTCGGAGTTTGTACGTTTATTTATTTAAATTAATGACTATATCTTTCTCATTTGGTTTTTTAATTTAAAAAAACTTGTTAATCTGAAAATAATTGTTTTTGTAGACTTCAAGGATCCAAATCTATTTGTCATTCATTTTAACTCTGTGGAGGTGGTTGAGATAGGACCAATGAGCTATACCAAAACTCGAGTAATGGATTCTTTAGACTCTATTGGCTCTGAAGTAATGAATATTCCTGAATCAAAATTTATTTCTCTACCAAATGCTCGATATCTTGGACATGGTGACCAGGAACCCGTTTTGTTGGCTGGAACTTTGACCAAATCCACATTTGAGGTGATTACTGCAAGCACTGTATTTTTATTCCCTTTTTTCTAAATAATGTTTATTGGAATAATTCCAAACTAAAGTGTAAATTTAACTATTCTGTCTTTCAGATATTTGAAGTAGAACCCTCTCAATCAAGAAATGCACTTTGATTTTGATGATGGAAAGGATGACCAAAAGGATAAGTTTAACGCCAGAGCACTACTAAGAATACTTTTTGTATGTACCATTATACTCTTTTTACAATTATATTTTACAGATTTGATATTTATTTTCGATTAATTGTCGTAATGTAAATGAGTAAATATGTATGAAACTAATTAGTGAATCGGTGCATCCAAACTCGTGCAAAGAACATTAACGTCATAAAAATAAGTTTACATTCCAGTTTTCCTTCTCAGCACATTTTCTCTGTATAGTTTGATGTCATTTTGTTATTTGTTTTTATTTACCTTTTTGTATTTATTATTATTTGACTGTTTACAAAGTTCAAAAAAAAAAATCCCAAGCTTCACAAGTACTTTATGCATTTAACGTATTAAGGAAACTATTATTGAAAATAAGTATTAGCGTCATCATTACTCAAGGCGGTCCTATACATTCAACTAGGTCGTTTAATAGACTATTGTAAGGGTATAACTAACTTGTTCAAAATGTCATATATATCCATATAATTTTTATTGTTAGTTACAATAGGTATATAATTTTAAAGAACTAAGGTGTCCTTTTAATATGCTTTTAAGTTTTATAAATTTTATACTGTACAAAATTTTTACGCTATTTTAAATATGAATGACATCTATTTGAATAAATTAACATGACAATATCCATATCTTTTGTGTTGGTAGATTTTTCTTAGTTTCATTTGTATTTATTTTTGGTTTACTTGTAAATGTCATGTCTGTCACTACACGTTGGAGCTATAAACAAAGCAGCTCAAGTCAAGACCGTTCTCATTATGTAAATCCTGCATGCAAGCTAGTCTCATGAAGCTCTAGGGTATATTTATATACGGCATATTGTTGCTTCAAAGCTTAGTTCCAGTCAAGTCAGGAGCTAAGCGTAAGATATAGGAATTTACTTTTATTTTTGAGAGGTTTCCTGTATAAAGTGGTAGTTACTTGTATTCTAGAGTTGTGAGTGAGATTACTCATTTATTTTGTGTCGACGTCTCGTCCTATTGTTCAAGAGTGCTGTAGGATAGAGAGAGAAACAACATCATTAACTGGCTAATTTTCAAAGGGTAATTTAATTAATAGCAGCTAGAAGGAGTAACTATTGCAATTAGAAATGGGCAATCAGAACTCTTCAAATCATCAGGAGAAATATGATTTTTCGCCTACCGCTTGCGTGATACCATTGGGTGACGACAGACCCATGAGATCTCAAAGTTTTAAGCTCCGATCTCAAAAACATTCTACTTTTAGTGCAGGTGGTAATGGCAGAAGGTGTAGTTTAGATAATATTACATCGGAAGAATTTGCTGGAGGAAAGTTTAAAAAGGTCAAGGCTCACCAACGGCATAGTTTCAATTTTGGTCAACCAAATACTCAAGGAGAAAAATCATCTCTTGCTGTTTTGGAAGAGTCCGGTCCAGCTTGGTCACCCTCAATAGCAACCGTTGACGCTGAAACTAAAGCAAAACAAGTGACCAGAATGAGTGTCAATTTGGATAAATTTGTGACACAACTTTGTCAATTATCTAAATCTGTCGCAGCCGAAGTGACTCCCAAAAAACATTTGGACGACAATTCAATCTCCAGAGTTATATTTCAGGTGCGTAGATTAATTTTTACTATTTTATAATCAATATTAATGTCTATATTTACATTTTATTACTCTTCCTTGTATTCTTTGAGTCCTGTACATGCAATTACTTATTATTACATATTTTCTTTGTTTTAGAAACATGTGGTGGCTCAAAGTAATATTGCAGAGGAGTATTTATGGGAGTTTTTTATGGGTTTAAATGCTCAATTTGCTACCCTGAAGGCATCCGCTTTTATTCAAGGGGCTGAGAAAATTTATACACCTATAACAGACAAGGATCAAATTAGCTTTTACGTCAAGGTAATAATATTTACTATGAAAATATTTACCTCTTGCCATGAAATCTACTGTATTACAAAGAGTATAGCATGAACAAATAATTAAATGAGTTATTTATAATTGAATGTTTCAATAGTCATAATATTCCATGTATCATTACTATGTAGGTATTTGGAAGAGGGAAGGATGTGATCCAACGTAGTGCCTTTATAGATCTCCTCATTACTGCCTACCAATTATCTTCATCCCGTGCTAGTAAAGCTGGACGTGATCTAAACAACAGTGTCAATTTCGATGGAAAAGAATGGATGGAATCTATCGCCAAATCATGTGTATGAATTCATGAATACCTATAAATCAATTATGTATCTTTTGTATTTTATATTTCTTGTTGTGTCACTCCCTACTTCATCAGCTTTAGAACTATGTGCGTAGTCAAAGCTAAGATTTGGAATTTCCATCGAATACAATATTGATAATAGTATCCCTCTCTATCAAACTGAGACTTTGTAAACCTGGCTTGTACATACTATTTGTTTTCACACTGTATCCCTTATTATGTTTGTGTTGACATTACAAGTGTGTGTATGAATGATACACTTTATTTGATTTTTTTTGTTCTAACATAGTATGGTATTTCCCAATTGGATACTAAGTTATAGGTGATATTTAATTTGTCTTGTTTTTTTGTGTTTTTAGTTTCACATAAAAGAAGAGATGTCTGTATTCTTTGTGTCCAACTGGATTTTGGTGAACCTTCCAAGACTTCTCATTCCAATGCACAAGTATATTATTCATCAATTGACAACCGGCTATTCCCGAATGAGCTCATACCAAAAGGACCGTCCCAAAAATTCAGTGAGTCATTTATGAGTGATAAAATAAAATGAGAGGTTTTACCCATCTCTTACTACTGATACAAACTGGAATTTACCCATTAATTTATTCATTCTATAGGATCAAACTGATGATGGAGAAAGCAACTCCAGTAGTAAAATTGATAGTTCGACAGCAGATGAGATCCACCCAATCTTAATGTGGTTACTACTAGCTTCACTTCCTTCCACGTATCTGTCTGTGTTAGAAAAAAAGTCTGCACAACAACAACAAGTCAAACAACTTAGTCGCATTAATTCCAGAGATTTACTCTTACAATTGGTAAACAAACAAAAATAACTTGTAAATAATCAATACTTGGAATATTTATGTCTACGGTTAAATCGTGCCGCATATGATTTCTCATTAAATGTTTTAATACGATTCTAGTTGTATCATGAAGTGGAGCCTCATGACTGGAGCATGTTGTACAATAGTGTGGATCATGGACTCAGTGTCAATAGATATCAGTTCCATGTATTTAACTACCGTGGCCCCACTTTGATGGTCATTAAATGTGATAGTGACTACACATTTTTAGTTGGTGGTTAGTTAAATTTAATTATTCTAATAAGTAGTAAATCTTTAGATTTTTACCTTTTTCTCAATTTTGACATGCGATCCCATTTTTATTTATTTTTAGCTGATGTCGAATGGAAAGAAAATTGTCATTTCTGGGGTGGAGAGAATAGTTTTATGATGCAATTGAAGCCGGAATTCCGATTTGTCGAAAGTATGAATCCTAATGCTTGTGCAGTATTAGAAAATAAAAGCTAAAGTATATATATATAATGTGTTTAATGGACGATTGTACTTTTCTCAACATTTTTAGAGGGAGCAAAGAGTCTCTATGCAAACTTTTCAATTCGAGGATATCCATTTGGACTACAAATTGGACAAGATCCACGAAATGTATCCCTGGAAATTAAACCAGACTTTGAATATGCTTACTTCAAAAAAATTCCTTGTCGAATCATCAGTGTCGTTGTGTGGGGTTGTGCCCCTTCCCCAGCCAAGTCAGTAAAAATTGCTACCTGTTATAATTTTCTAAAGTACTTTTGTAAAGATACATTTCCAAATAATTAAATTATAAAATTAAATATAGGACTGCTCAATCTGAACATAAAAAGTGGGAAGCCAAACAGTCAGAGAAAGTCAGGAAAATTGACCTTGCAAATGTGGACTGGAATGACAACCCGGATAAATACTTGCTCGAATTGGGAGGAAACTACAAAAGCTATGGAAATTAAAATCAAGTCATTCTGTGTTAATTCTGTGCTAATACGAAACTTTTTGAAGCCTTGCTTAAAGTACCTTTTACCTCAAATGGGTTGTAAATTATTATACAAAGTATTATTTTAAAAAGTATATATATATCGTATCTACTGACGTAGATTATTGCATTCTAACTAAGTCAGGGCAAAAATCCCTGTAACTATTTGAGAATAGAAGATTTGAACGAATCAAGTCACGCAATATTCGAGAAAAATATTTTTTGCCTTTTCATTTTATACAATGATTTTTTAAGTAAATAGAACATTGCACTATTTCCTTAAAACTACTACTTAGTAAATTTGTGTAATATATTTGTACAAAATGTACCTTAATAGTCATAAAAAAGATGTCATAATTTTGATTTTCGCATGAACCTCAGGATTTTATATTTATTTGAATAAAAAAACGCATGTTGTATATATTGTAAATAAACCTCCTTTTCTCCAAAAATCTCATTTCTTTTAATCCTATAAACTTTGCGGCATAATATTATTAATAGTATTTACAATATTGTCCACCTGACTACTTAAAGCTTAAATATATTTTAATTTTATGACTCGAATAGACAAGAGAGTCGTACTGTACTATTTTTTCATGTAGTAATCGATAGCAGTCGAAAATGCAGCAAAACCAGCAGCTCCAAACACCCCTGCCTTTAATCCAGCTGAAAAATTGTATTTTAAGTTAATTTATTAAATCCAGTTACAATAGAATATAATTAGAATAAAAACAAACATTTCTCCAATAGTAAAGTGTCAAATGATTATATTGAAATTGTGGGACGACTGACCTCTTAATCCTATTAATCCTCCAGTTAAACCTCCTGCCATAGTTCCATTTTTCCAATCAGTCTTTCCTCTATACTGTTGACAAAAATTTAACAATTCAAATGCCTTCTGAATTAAGTTACATCATCTAAAAAACAATTAATTGAAGAACATACCGATTCAATAGCACATTCTACTGATGCAAATAGTCCACCTATAATAGCAAAATTTTTGGCATGGCTCATAGTTGTTGCCTTCATGTCCTTAAAAACTTCCCTAGCAGTTTGTTGTTTTGCATCGGGTCCAGTAATATTTGGATTGACACTTGCCGAAAAAAGACCGATTGCCCCTCCGAGAGCATATCCTTTTTTAAAAAAAATAAAAAATTGGCAATCAATTTTACTCTAGCATTGTAAACAATTTGTAATTATTAGTATTCAATAAATGTTGACTTACCCAAGACACAACTCATAAATGACTTAAAAACACAGCTTTCAAATATGCCTTCTATTATTTTTTCTTCTCTTGTCTTCATAACAATGGGACCCCATGTTCGTGGAATTTGAAATTGATCACTAGTTTGAAATTTAAATCTAGATTCTTTATTACTTAATATTTTTATCAGTTCTTGCATCTCGTCAAAAGACAAAACCACATTCTCCGGCTCTTTCATCATCTTGGTGTATTTTTGAAGTTGCTATGGTGTCAAAGGGTCACAACACAAGTTCCGTCCATTCGTAGAGGCAATCCCACAAAGACAACAGCAAAAACAACACAATTGAAAGGTAGCAACAACAATAATAAACAAAACTGCACCGTGTTTTACGTGTTGTAATTGTTATTTAAACATTTAATTTAAACTCTCTTAGCACACTTTTGTGATCATTTGAAAGGGAGTATGTACGCCCATGTATAAGCATACGGCCCCGCGAACTTGTCTCTCTAATGTACAGATACATACAGATCCATTTCATTGAAATTAACTAATTAAACTATGCAATTAATATAGAACTTGACTGAACCATGGCAGATGAAGTTTTGGACAAAGGTGGCTTATATTTAGATGAATTGACCAAGCGTCTCCGAGTTTTGCATCCAGATCAACATCAAGTGACTCAAGATTTAATTACAGAATGTGAAGAATATCTCCAAGGTTCTTTCATTAAAACTACCTAGTAGTTTAAAATTTAAAACTACTTACTTAAGGGTTAATAATGAGAACATGTTTTTAAATTCATTTCTTTCTTTAAATTATAGGAACTAAAGAGTTTCAAGGTAATTGGAGTTTTACTTTTATTAGTGTGCATATTTCCACTACATGATTCACTTTATGAGGAAAACGTATTAACTACTGAATAAGAGTAGAACCAATAATTAAATAAATTAATCAATTTTTATTTAAAATTTTTCCCTTTCAATCATAACCAATAGATATGGCCAGGTCGTTCATTGAACTACTGTCGACCATGGCTGACACAGCTGACAGGTATAAAATATTTACTTCTTTGGGCTACTACGACTTACTCTTTTGTTATAATATTATTATACTTATGATACATATGATATTTATAAGTGGCATCAAATTTCAACCTCTAAAATATCTCAATTTCCATTGATTTTTTCCTGTCTATAGGGAACGAATGGATGTCATTGGAAAAAGAAGTCGACTCCTCATGGTGACCTCGGATCGACATTCATTACATCAACGAATGGAGGCATTAGTGAACGAGAAAGAGGCTCATTTAGAACGACTAAAGCTCTATCATGAAAGTCTCTCTCGTCTCGATTCTGATCAAGAAGACATTATTCTTCGCCTAAGCAAAAAATGAGATAGTCAACTTTCTCCTTGTCAGCTTTCTCCAAAGATTTTAGTCTACAAAGTAGAAAATATGATTTTATTTGTCCTTACATGAGTTGACATAATAAAAAAAAATAATTCCTTAAAAAATATGTTCACAGTAATAAACAATTACTTTTTTTTATCCTTAATCACTCACAAGTCACAAACACAACATCGCATCTCACAAAGTTCAAGACTAGTACACAAAAATTTTGCATACAAATTAAAGCATTCCATTTTGCATTCCATTTTGCATTCAATTTATATTTTATGCTGTCCTCTACGACGAATTTTTTGGAAGGGCATTGTCAAAAAAGATTGAGAATATTGTATAATAGAATTCACTTTTTTATATTGTTAACTCCTCGAGCCCTTGACTGGATTGATGCATTGGCCGATATGTATAGGCATTGAAATTGGATTTAGATTCGCTGAGTTGATAATATCGGGATATACCGGAAGGACACGTGTATGTGACAGTTTCCGACATCAAAATGATGTGACAGTGACATTTTTAAATGGACTACCGGGATGATTGCCTATACCAACGTACAAATTGTATACAAAACGATTCTATTTATAGAGAGTCGTGTACTTTTTTTATGACTTTATTATAAGAAAAATGATTTCTATAATCCCTGAAAAAGTGATTCTTCAACTAACTCTTATAAATATAAACCGAGTTTTTTCATAATATGATTGGCATTGAAATAAAAACACCTGCAATGTGTGTGTGTACCATTACAGAGAACACATGGCGAATTACTTTATCAATAATACTTATTGTAGATTTTGAACGCAGTCAAAGTTTATAAAAAGGATTGAACCACAATTGCAAAAAATTACTCGTCATTTAAGTATTGAGAAAGAACCTGTCCTATTTAATACAAATTCTATTAAGTAATTGAACCAAAGGATTATCATCAAGTAACAAGGTATATAAATGAAGTGGTGTGATTTCCAATAATTTTATAATTGTGTCACATAATCTTGTCGGAGTTTATTAAGACAAGAAGATTGAAAAAAATTCATCAGTTTTTTAATTTGTTTACAGTGAAAACGAAGAATCTATTTAGTGCGACTCTCTCAACTGGAAAATGCCGTCATTGTTTATCCTTAAAAGAATTTTAATCATCCTATTATTTGTCCAGGTTTAAAACAATTTTTTTAACTTTTATTTATTAAACTTGAAAACCACTCACTCTGACGCAATTAAATTTTCCTTCCATTGAAATTTCCAGCTCATCCTTTTGACTCCCACTCTCCCTTGTACTTGTTTTGAAAACATTCGTAATTTGTAAATAAAAAGCCTTTGAGTTAGCCAAGCTTCAAAAGAAGAAATGTTTCAAATTTTATCTCAAATTACGTCACTCTCCATCTCTCCCTCCCCTTCTGCATTTGAGACTTTCCTTACATAAATTATAAAGGGTTGTGAGGAAAGTTTGTACTCGTGTTGGGGTGGATGTTTTGAGATGTGAGAGAAAATATACAAAAAACAACTTTTTTTTTGTTGGCTATTTATTTTTTGGTTGTAAGGTGGGTGGTGGGGCTGGAAGAACACCACCTCCAAAAATGGTTTCTCCCAAAGAAGCTGGAAGGATTATGATGGACAGAATAAAATCAGCCACCCCAGAACAATTGAACAAAGGTCAGCTTCAAGCTGGCAAGAAACTACAATCTAATTTTGCTAGGGTAAGTTCCTTTATTTCTTTGAAAGGGACCATTCTCATAAAAAAGAGAGATGCTCATAGATATTTTATAAAGACATTTTGATCAAGTTACCGAGTGTAAATTTACCCATTCTATGATTCAGCCATTAGAATTTCTCACTTACGTTGCTAAAAATCTTTGTCAGATCTTTTTTTTACACTCTATCTCACACTCTGACCTTTTCTAAGCCTCTCTCTCTCTCTCTGACTTTATCTGTATGAACTTGACACAAAGGAGATAATATTGAGTAGATTAAATCAAGCAAAAAATAAAGGAAATTGAATCATTCAAGTTACCTAACCAAGTTATGACCTATTGTTGTATATCCCCGGTGTATATACCACACATAAAGGAGTACACTTTATATTTATTTGAAGAGAGAGAGAGAGAGGCTTATAAATTGAGAAGAAAGGGTTTGAAAAATTCACTTGTAAGTTTCCAATAGGCAATGGCGACCATGGCAAACAAGAAATCAGCAAAGGAGGTTCCATTGGAGGTTCGGTACGTAGAATGAGACATCTTATTACAGATTATTATAAATGTATAGCCATGTAATGTCAAAAAATTATTCAATTGATTTTAGTGAGTCGGCCAAAGAAATTTTATCAGCCGTTAAAAATGGTCAGTTGACTGACGCCATGGTCCAGAGTCTACCCAGCATCTTGGTCAATCTTCCCACTAGAGTAAGTCACAAGTGTAGACCCATATTCCTCTTACTCCACTTTCTATACTTTCTCCTATTGCCCATCACTTTCACATTTAAGCCAATATGTATACCTATATACCACACAAAAAATTTTATGTTCAGTTTTATCTCCATACTCTATCTCTATATACCCACCACCACCATAGAGAGGGAGAGAGAGATATACAAAGTACATTCTTTTTATACTCCTCGTTTTTTAGGTATCTATAAAAACAACTTTTTGCACACTTTCACTTCTAGTGCAGAGAGAGAGAGGGAATGGTGGAGATGCTCTTTTCTCCCGTTTTTTACGTCGAAATTTAATCTCTTTCTTCTGCCCTTTAATATCCCCTATAATAACTATATACGGGATAACTATAGATATTTTATGCACTGTACAACATTCATTTCCCATACAAATTGTACATGTATTCCAGAATAGCTTTCATGTTCAATGAAATTTATGTACACATTGTACAATGTACTTGTATGTACTTATTTTTACCTTTTGTACACACAGAAAAAGTCTCTCTCTCTTTTGTGCAATGAATTCTTCCTTTGTCAAATTTGAAGCAATGAAAATAGATGCTAAAAATAAGACCCTCTTCTTCATGGATATCCAAACGCATGTAACGCATCACCAACTTTTCGCAATATTGTCAGTTCCTTTTTTTAGTTCATGTGCAACATTTTTTACTACCCAAAATAAAATAAAAAGTCTATCAAGACTTACGGAGGTGGGTCATGGGAAAGATAGAGGATACATAATACACGTGGAATTTCATGGTCACAAAACATAAATATACAAAAAATTCTTTTTTTTTCTCTCGTCAATTTTCAAGTGCTAAAAAAATATCAAGAATTAAATGTTTTCATTAGCCTTGTCTTTTTAAAATTAATTGCAAATGTATTAGTAACTTTCGCTAATTAATTTTGTCACTTTTTTCCTATGGAAAATTCAATATTATTAAATTCCCTCTTGTACATGGACACTTGCAATTGGGAAGACCTTGACAGTTAAAATGAAATGGAATGATTGTGTTTAGGAACATTTTCTTTATTTTAATACCAAAAGAGAGAGAGAGAGAGAGAGAGAGAGAGAGAGGGAGAATTTTATTATGGAGTTTTAGGAGAGTGACTCTTGTTATTACCCTTTTTGGAGGTGCAATTTAAGTTGATGTAGAAAACGTTGACGTTGACATATTAAATGTGCTCGCTATTTGTCTGCCTGTGGCTTTGTGGTTTTAAATAGTCTCTCTTGTCTTAATTTCACACGAAATATTTACTTTACTCCAAGAAAGACTCATCCATGACACTTTCTTCGCACAACCCCTTAAGTTATACATGGGGAAGATCAAGTCGAAAGTTTAATTAAATGGTCAATAAATGCCCTTTTTCTACAGGCAACCCCTGCTCAGCAACTACAGACAATAATAGGTGATGTTATGCCCCGCGCTGGGTTTGAGCTTAAGGCTCCACTTCAAGGCAATCCTAAGCATTATATTACAGTACACAGTATTTCTAAAAAAAAATTAACATGTACTTTATATTAAACTTTGTCACCATCTTAATAAACTCATTTTTTTGGCAATTTAAGGTGTCATGGACTTTGTCAAGTCAAATGTAGCTGGAGTTAACGGTTTACTTGGTCGAGTTATGAATGGAGCTCCTAATCTTCTCAATGTGAATATTTCATTTTAATACTTTTCCCCCATTTTCCCCAGTTTTGAGCTTTTTCATTTTAAGCTTCATATTAAAGTTCCATTCAATTTTGTTCCAACTTTTCTCTTTCTCTGTCAAAGAAAAATTAATCAATTTACTGGTGAATTAATTTGGAGAAAAACTTTTATGTATTTCAAAATGTCTTTTCAGGGAGTTGTGTCCAGCTTAGCTAATACACTTGGTGGAGTTAATTCAGCTGTTAATGGAAGGTTTTCACAATTATTAATTTAATTCTCTTTTATTTTTCATTTTAAATGTCTACAAATTTAATACAATTTTTTTTTATTTTTATATAAAAGTCTCGACTCGTTGAATAACATGGTAAATGACATGGACATAATTTTTGTATAACTTCAAAAATAAATTTGGAAAATTGATAAAATGGCCAATGGCAGAAAATGAAACTTTTCTTTATTGCAAATGCAGGTCGGAGGTTTACTGGGCGGTTTACCCATAGGTGGTCTCTTACCAGGAGGAGGAGGAGGAGGTGGTCTCCTGGGGGGTGTCACCGGGTCACTTGGAGGGGGAGGTGGAGGATTACTTGGAGGTGTTACTGGATCACTTGGCGGTGGCGGCCAGGGATCAGGACAAGGCGGAGGAATAGGTGGGATCGGAGGGGTAGGTGGGCTACTTGGTTGAGCTCATTTAAATTTAAGACAAAAATTAATCCCATTGTTTTATAACTTTAAAGCTGTTTTTTTTGCATGTTAAAAAATGCAACAGTTAAAAAACTCATCATTTGCACAGTCCTTTTGTAGTAACTAAAATTGATACAAACTCTTGTTCATGTAAAGAGAGAACTTTAAATAAAGAAATGTTTGATGCAGAGATTTAATAGCCTACACAAATAACAAGTTTAATGACATCACATCACAAATTGAAAGATAAAGAAAATAATAGTTTTCATTCAACAAAGAAAATACAATAAAATTTCTTTCTATTGTTTGTCAATGGAGAAAGCAATACAGACACAAAGAAAGAGACTTTCATGATAGTTAAACATGTTGAGAAATCTCTTGAGAAAGTTGACACAACAAAGAAAAAGATGGTTAGTGAAGTACGCTTATTTGTTTGGAGGAGAAAGTCTTAAGAAAGTGGAAGAATTGTGGGAGGACATCAAGAAAATAAAAGTGGATTTTGACAAGTTTCATCTTTGAAGAAAGTTGACTACGGACATGTATAAACAACTCTTTTCATTGTCACATTGAGCTGACTAGCCATTGTCATTTCTTTGAGGCTCAAAAAAAGAAGGATGAGTGTTGGCAGAAAAGAAGAAAAATAGTTTTGAATACTTTCAAAACACACACACATGTGTACAATAATATGTAGTTGATAAAGATTACATATTTAAAATGAAAGTCACAAAAAAAGAAAGGCAACAGAGTGAGAGAAAAGATGGTGAAAGTGACTTTCACATTTTTTTGAGGGCGCCTTTACTAGTATACATTGGATGGTTGAATAATCAATAGTGGAGAAAATCATAGCACATATTCTCAGCATCCCCACATCAGAGTGATGTGGCCACACATCACTCATCATGGAGTATACTACAGAACATGGGAAAGTAGGAAGGAGAACAAGTTTTTATACATTATGGATGTTCCTTTCAATTCATCTGTGGGAGTTCAGGGCTACCAGCAGTCATCCACTTAGGCCATATATACAATCATCTACACACTCTCTCTTAACATGTGTACACAAGCTCATTTAAAATTTGAGTATCAAACACCATCCTTTTTTTACTCTGTATTATTATATATCATAATATTATAGTTCGTGAGAGGAATTCTATACATTTTGGCAGACACACAGACAGACAGAGAGAGAGAGAGAGAGAGAGAGAGAGAGAGAGAGAGAGAAGTTGAAAGTGAAACGAAAACTTTTTTTTTATTTGAGAGAATCTATGAAACTTTTTACATTCAATCTTCTCTTTTTTTTCTCTCTAATAATCACCTGTCGAGCGTCAAGAATGACGTCATTTTCTTCCACTTGAACGCCTCTCTTTAGCTTGAGGTCCCAAGTTTTGTCAAAAAAAGAGAATTTTTTCTCTCTTCTTTTTGCAAATCATTTATATGAATCAAAAACTCTTGTGGCATGTAAATTCCAATCAGTTTTTTGTCGTAAATTCTTTTGAAACTATCATTGGTTGAATTGAGCATATTATAGAGATATAACTCTCAATATTTGATATAGTGCGTGGAAGCGTGGAGAGGTTTATAATAATTGCGTATGATTAAGTATGTAAATTTTCTCTTTCGTATATATATATAGCATACGTACAAAATATTATACAAGGAAAAAGTCTCAATTGTACAGTGTATGCTTTTGATTTGATTATTTCCAAAATCAACTTCATTTCCCCCTCCTCTTCCCTCAGAAAACTAAATCAATATCTACGATCAGCGACCACGACCATTTTGATGATGATAAATTTAATTTAATTTGATTGTTCATTGACGTCGACAGTACCTATACCCCCTCCCCTCCTCTCTCTCTCTCTTTTGTGGACAATATTTTCCATTCCAGTTTCATCACCTTGACTATAGCGGAAGTTGTGGCTGGAGCTGGGGACTAGCATGAAACTTGCCAATATGAACACATAACTAATATAGACTGTACATATACAATAATGATGAATTGACAATTAACAAATCAAATAGCTGAGAGTTGAATGTTCTGAGTTTGTGTATAGGAAAAAAAAATATGTACACATGGTACAAAAGCAAAATTATAGAATAAATTATTCTAGAAATGTATTGCCAATATGGATTGTGTCATTTTAACGTAAATTGAGTCAACTTTTCAAGAGGAAGGGAAACGTCGTCAAATGAAACTGTGGTAAATTATTACATTTTACCCTTAAAAGGTTGAGGTGGCATTTAATATAGTTAAGGTGACTTGAGACTTTGTTTCAAAAACGACATTTTATTTATATGTAAGTTATATTGTATACACTCAAGTACGTGCTTATAAAATCCTTCAAAATCAAATATTAATCAGATGAACAAGACTGGGGATTTATGTGGAGCAGCTAGAGAAGAAGAAGAGAGGCTGCTATGAGTCAAAGTCAACTTTCGTATCCCCTAATTCAATTTATGTCACTCCATCTTCAACCCTCCACACCTGAATTATTATTTTGTCTCTTTCTCTTCACTCTCAAAATAAAAATAAAACAAGAAATTCAACACATTCTCCGTCAAAGCCAATTCTTGTTTTTTAGGGTTTTTTTCTTACAATATTTTCATGACAGTCTGGAGAAAATGTTTAAAATTTTCCTCCCTTAAGAATAACATGGAAAAATGCAAATAAATTTTATTAAATATAAAAAAAATTAGAAAGAGAAGCTCAATTAACCTTGAGAATAATTTTCGAGTGAAAAAAAAATTCAAATGTGGCTTGATTAATATAAAAGAAAGCAAATTAAAATTTAATGCAACGGATGTGGAATAGAGAGGAGGGGAGAGGTTAAAAAAATGAAGGTCCTTGAGTGAAGGAAACTGGATAAATAATTCAATAAAGAGAAATTATGATGCATGAGAAAGATATAATGGAAGAGGTCAACCCACACACTTTGTCGATACAATGAGCTTGGAAAAACACAAGGAGACTCTCATCTTGCATAATAAACAAAGATGAAGTAAAAGAGAGAGGGGGGAGATTGTCCTGGGTATCATTTGACAGTACATAATAAATATAGAGTATAATATTATACCCCCTCCCCCTCTTTTTTTATCTTCCTTCCCTCCCGTGCCTCAAATATCCAGGAGGAAGTCGTCTTCATTGAGTCAAAAAAACTGGGGAGGGATGAGTTGCTTAGTTTAATAATGGGCAGAGAGACAGAGGAAAGGGGGGCCTCCCCGTCTGTTATCGGGTAGTCTTAAATTTTATTTGAGAGCTAAAAGTCATTGGATCAACTGAGAAACGTGGATTGGATATCCTCCACTCTACAATTCTACATGTACAGACATACCATGAAATTATATGTCGAGTTTGAGAGAGTGGAGGAATTATTGCATCTGTCTTTTCTGTTATAGCGACTCTGCAAATAGAAACGTGTCCTCATACGAAGTACCTGTAAAACGTATGAGTTGTAGAGAAATCAATTTTATCCGTGAGGCTTTTCCCTTGCCAATTCAGGGACACAAGTGGAAGATGTGGAAAAAGGTACAGGTAAGCTAGACATGGGTTATAAGACCATAAAAAAATATTCCTGGGAGACATTCGCCCGTCTTTTTTTTCTTTCTCTAAATCAGCTCTCTCTCTCGTAGTCGTATGTAGCAGCCAATTCTTGTCTCGGCAGGCAAATTTTTTTTTCTCTCTTTTTGATGAGTAGACGATCATCTATGCATGTTCTCCCGAGTTATTAATCAAGATTTTGATATGATATTCCCCCCTTTTTTTGGGTGCATATACTATGAAAATTTCTACAATTCTTTTTTGTCTACACATGAACTTGATTAACTTTCCAAATCTCAAGATTAGGCACTCTAATAACCTTCTTAATCATCCAAGAGAAGGAAAAAGGCAGTCCCAAAAGTTATCTAATTAAATTTGGAATTCATTACTCAATTGTCTTTTTTTTAGTGATTCACTTGAAAGGGAAGAGGAAAAAGAAATCCAAGTTTATTTTATGCACATGCATTTTATTTTTATGCAAATTAAATAAATTTTATATCAATTCATCAAAGACTTGCTCAATCTTTTATTCAAAATGTCTTCCTTGTATTATCAGTCCCCCCCCCCCCGTGAGTCCATACAAAAAATTATTTCAAGTTCATGTTCTCTCCATTTTGAATATTATTTATTAATTTTAATAATAACTATACACAATACACATGTAAAGTAAAAACTGGAGTAGAAAATTGATTGAAAAAATATAGTAAAATGCATACACAATTAACTTTCACTTGCTTCATATAAAAAGAACAAAGAAAATAGTTTATAGAGTCATCCCAAAAAAAGAAACTGTGGTCTCCCCAGACTTTTTATATTTAAATTTACACAATTTCATTTTCCAAGTCCCACACGCCCCTCTCCAGAGAAAAAAAAAGCTAGCCCAAAAACCAATTCAAAGTTGTTCATGATTTATGAAAATGATTCAGTATTAAATAGAAGAATGAAAAAAAACAGTATAACTTGGCATACAAATTCAATCACCCAACCAAAATAATTTCACCGTTATACTCCACTCCAGTCTGCATATTATTACCAACATGCAAACATTATTCCTATTTTTGTCCCATTTTGCCTTGAAACACAATGTACCAAAATATACAGTACACACACACACACAAATTCGTCAGTTATTTACTTTCATGTCCGCTATTGACGAAGAATGCTTTCAGAATACATTTTTATTCCCCCCCCCCCTCTTCCAATTTTAGTGGTCAGGGTCAGGGTCCTTAATACCCAAAAATAGAGTGGACGGTTCTACCGCCTTGAGGCTCAAACAAAATATAAATTCCAATGGTTGGATTTTGAAAAGATGAAAGGGCACTTTGGCAATTGTAGTCAAATTAGTGGGAAGAAATACCTGGACTGTGGACTGACATGCGGATGAACCATGTTCCAGGAAGGAGCTTAAGTAGTGCGTGTAAATTTGAAAAAGAGCTTTTTTTGGTGACGGTCAGCAAATGTATAAATTGTAATATAATCTTTATGTACATAATTTTTTAACAATGTTATACCCCTTTGACTATGGACGGTCTTCCTATTTTTGTGATAAAAGAACTGATGGCATTTTCTGGGAAATTGGTAGAGAGAGAGAGAGAGAGAGAGGAGGAGAGACGGGGGGGGCCTGTACATTCATAGAGGAGTTGAGAGCTATAATAATAAATAAAATATGAAATAGTATAAAGGGAGAGAGAGAGGGTATAGAATTTTTGAAAGGAAAAAGTGAAGTGAGAAACCTCGGATGTTGTCATAGTTGTGTTTACATACACTTGCCATGCCGTAGATGCTCACACTTGATTCACCATCATCATCAAGAGTTCATTTAGTGGAGAAGAGAATCTTCTTTTTCTTTTTTGTACAAAATTCCTTTGCTGGGTAATGAACGACACAGTGCATCACTCGATTTTTCCTTTCGTGCCTAAAAGACGATTCCGTGTGTCGCCAAGTTTTCTATTATTATGAGCTTGTGCTGAATTTGACAAGTGTGAGGACAGAGAGAGAGAGAGACTCCATTTCCGATTGAATTCATCGGAAGAGAGAAAGTGAGAAAGAAGATGCAGAAGAGTACAAGTTGGAAGAAGAAAGTAAAGTCATTTTAGCGAGAGAGTGAGATAATATTGACCATATTCTCTCTGTCACTCTTTTATTTTCTTCGTGTGCTAATTTTCTTCTTGAAAAGAAGAAACGGGGGAAAGAAGAAGAAGAAAAAAGGAGAAGAAAGGAAGAATCTTTTTTTGCTTTTATTTTCAAGTTCCCATTTTGAAACTACTCTCTCCCTCCACTCTCACCACCAACCCATTTCTTTTTTAACTGCGTGTAAATCGTCTATTGACATCGGAAAGGGCATTGAAATTTTCTTGTACGTGATTTTCATCCAAGAAAGTGTCATTACGCGTACACAAAAGAGCACACAGAGAGAGAGAACCAACAGAGGCATTTAATCATTCAATCTCTCCTTCGAGTGCTCCCTCATGTCAGAAAAAAGAAGAAATTCTCCACGAATGGAATCACTTGGGAACTAACACACACCCATACCTATATATGCATATATATATGCTACGTTGCATAAAGAAATTCAAACAATCTAAAGAAGATTCAAAGCAACTTCTTCTTTTCACCAAGTTTTAGCACCAATAAAACCTTCAACATGTCAAAGGTTCGATGCAATTTATATTTTATGTAGTTCTTTTAATTTCTCATTTTTGTACACACATTAAAAACTTCATTTAATTGGATGATTGTAAAACTAAATTTAATTTTAACAAACAATTGGAACAGCATGTATGATTCGATTGTACAGGGTGAGTCACAAAAGAATCCAATTTCTTTTTTTGTGAATATTCAACTCTGAAAAAGTCTATTTTCTTTGTTTTTGACTCACTCTGTACTCGTAGAATAAGAAAAACTTTTAGAGAAAATTTCAAAAGGTATAAATTTTTGGTTGGGGTCCAAGTGATGCGGAAAATGTGGTTCACATAATGGAAGGGATGATGATGAGAAGGGAAAGATGATCAGTTATTATTCTAATATGAAACCACTTTATATGCAGAGTAAATAACAAGCCAGTCTTGTCTTTCTCTCCCAAGATTTATGGGAAATGGAATAGAGAGACTTTTTATATTTCTTGTCATTATATTATTACAGACTATCATCTATACATTATAATTTATTACTTTACTCTTCATGTCATCATTATCATTCCTCCCTGTATTTTTTTAGATGTAGCTTCTTCCATGAATATTTTCCGAGAAATTTTGAAAAAAATAGTTCCATCTTTTCCCCCCTTTTATGATCATTGTTATTACACTCAAAATTAATATTTCATGAGTACCCTCACACAGTCTCCTTATTTCTCATTCAACTTTATTTCTACAGTCATTCATAACTCGTAGCTTGCACCCAAAATTTTCATTATTTTGGGCTATTTCTCGTGGTTCAATAAACTTTCCATTTTTTTGATTTTTGAGACAATGAAAATGACGGACTAAAATGTATTTAGAATATTTTTGCTTATTAATTTTGTCATGAAAAAAGAATTTAATTTTATAAAAAAATCTCACAAGGGAAAGGAAGCAAAAATGTTTTTTTTATGAAAGAACAATTAAAAATATTTTTTTCATCATCAAACTTGACAGTCGTTTTTTTTAATTTGACGATAAAAACAAAATGAAAATGTTTGTCTTATTCTCAAGACTCTCAGACTCCATGTGAAGTGCTTAACTGTTAGATGTAACAAGATGAGTTTTTTTGTGTATAACATAATCTTGTAATAATTATTTTCATTTCCTCACAAAAAAGGAAAACTATCTTTTGTAACAGTGTTGAATATATAAAAAAGAGTACTGTTGACAATTATACATTAATTATCTTAGAAAAAAAGAGAAAGAAAATGTAGTTTAAATGAGAAAGAAATGGAGATGAAGATGTGAAAAGAGAAGAGGATATGAGATGAAAAGAATCATTTTTCTTGTAATAATCTCTCTCTTTACAGCTCCCCCACTCATATTCATATTCCTCCTTTGTATGGATCATCTTGATCTTGTCCTGCTTCACTTGTCCTCAACTAGAAGGACGTTCTACCAAACAGAGACTCACATCTTTGTCACCACCATCATTGCCACTCTCAGGAACAAGTAAAACAAGTGAGGACTTGTACCAGCAATTTTCTGCCTCCCATCCTGCCTCTCATCATGATTCACTTGAGTCACATGGAACAAACTTGGGCTCATCTTCACAAGACCCAGTCAACCCCCATGCCAAGTAAGTTGTCTCTCTTGTCTTCCCCTTTTCTCTCTCTTATCTTTCACTTTTCTCCAACTTTTTGAGAGAGAGAGGACAAGAGAAAACTGACGATTACATACAAATTTACTCTACGCCTACATTTCCATTTTACAAAATATGGGAAATGAAGACGGAGGAGCGTTGCCATTTTTTTTTCTCTCTCTCTCTCTCTCTCTTTCAGATTTTTCACTCTCTTGTATTTAAGTCGAGAAGACAACTTTTTTCAAAAACTTTGTTTTTCAACACTTGCATGAAAAATAAACTTTCAATAAGAAAAATACGGGGGACTATATCACTTACAATTTTCTCTTTTTTTTGGGCTTTGAGCCTTTGCTATGTATTGAAGCATGTTGAACTGAAATTCTTCTTGTTTTTCTGGCGGTCTGGTTTCGTGCTGATAGAGTCATTTTGCATCATTACCCTTAAATGTTGTGTGTCGAAAGTTTTGCAATTCTTTTGTTTTTTTTCTCTCTCTCTCTCTCTCTCTCTTCCCTTCTGACACCTCAAGTTTGGGGATTGAGACTAGCCCATGGGGTGAACAGTTGGAGCCAACAGAGAGAACCGGATCCAGCTTGCCAGGGGCCATTAGAAGACGACCAATCTTAGCCACTTCATTTACGCAACAAAAACATGGACAAGAACCCACTACCCTCCTTTCCCAATCTCCCACTCAAAATGCATCACCCCAGATGATGCAGCCGAGGTTTGTTTATTTTTCTTTTCTTTTTGTTTTTTGTAAAGGATTGATGAAATGATAGAATTTTTGGCATTTTTTTCTATAAATCAATTTTTTCGGGCTCCATTTCTTGACATTGATAGCTACATTTAATTGAAAAAGAAAGTTTTTCTCATATTCCTCATTTGACTTGCACCTGAGCTTTTCCAAGATTCACACGCACGAATGAATTTTTTAGACATTGACAGTTGGGACTTGGGAGGGGTGTTCTTTTTTTCCCTAATGCCAATATTTAACTGGAATTGTTTTCTTGTTTTGTGGCTACTACCCACTGGGTACAGTTTAGATAAGTTATACGCATTTTTTTGTACAAGGTTAAACTCATATAAAGGACAATTAGAACTAGACATGTCAAAGGACGTAAGGTAGATTTAATAGATTATGAACCACACAAAAAATGAAAGTACCCGGGCACGTATAGGAGAGATCTATCGATCTGTTTTTCTATCTTTCGTATTTTATCTAGATAAATTCTCCTCCATGGTTAATTTGATGCTATTCAATTGAGACCTCCAAACATTATTTTTGCTTTGTCTTCCAAAAGTCATTTAATCGCCTTTTTCGTGTCGGTTAAAGGGGGACTATTTAAAAATTTATGGGGTTCATAAATAAATTTTAAGTGTTTGACAAATATAAAGGGAGTTTAAGTCACTTTTTTTTGAAAACAAACTTTTTTTTTCTCGGGAGAAAAACAAGAGCGTGACCTTGATTTTTTAGTTTTTTCTTTTGAAATTAAATTTATAGACAATTTCTTAAATCTTTGTCAATTTTTATTAGTTGGATCTTTGCACTTGTAGAATTAGGAAATAAGAGATTTTTTTTTTCTACAGAAAATTGGACTTTGACCCTATCTTATATGAAGCAAATGATATGCATGGGAGTCCATTCGAGTCAGGTCAAACAAGTTTGACCTCCCCAAGTCGCCTCCATAAAAATCCATTATTCTACCTATGGGATCGATTGGTGGAGCCAACTTCTTCAACAACAGAAAAAGAGATGACAACAACAACAAGGTCAGAAATTTCTGGAGACGAAGATTTGGACGAAGAAGGGGCGAAGGAAATGGAGGAAAGTTTGTCAATGTTGACATTAGGTAAAAAAAATGACAACAAAAGTAGGACAAATGTATTGAGTATTAAGATGGGTCCTAAGAAGGAGGACTGGGGAGACAAAGGACTTGAATTTTCTCATGATGAGGATGAGGGAAAGTATAGACAGGATATGATTGGACAGGGTGAAAACAATGGAACCCACTTGAATGTCTCTAGTCTTGTGACAAATACAAATATGAATGACATTCATTTCACTCATCGTCCCACTCCTTCAACAACTCACAATGACATTCAACATCCCCTCCAAATCCCTTCCCCCAGTCTCTCTCTCCCTCCCCAACAACAAGACAACTACCCGGGGGCTAACCAAACTCTGAAAGAAATTTCATCCTCTTCTCCTCCGTCATCTCCAACAGGAATTGTCTTGAACATGGACTATTCTAATAGTAGCCAACTTGAATTGAACAAAGAAGGAGAGACTGGGACAATCATGGAATCAGAAAATGAACAAGAGGAGGATACAACCCCAAGCAATACTTTCAGTCCATTTGATCTTGTGACAATAGAACCATCATCATCGCCTTCCTCTCATTACACTTTAGTCTACATTGATGAGAATAGGCCAAGGCCATTATTTGGCATCCCTCATTTTTTTGGCCTCCTTCTTGACTGGCTTTTTAGCCTTTTTGATGACCATCATGACTTAATTGAAACGAGTAGTCCAATTGATAAAAATGAATCTGACTTGGAAGAAGATGATGATGACACCGAAATTCGGGGGACTCTAGGGCCAGGGCCAACAGCTGGTAATTAATTTCTATGAATTATTTATAATTTAAAAAAAATAAAATGTTAAATTGTCAAAATTTTCATTAAAAATTGTAGGAGTCATAGGGGCTGGGATTCTCATTTGTGCTTACGTCTACTACAGAACATGGCGTTATGTAAAACCGGGAAAATATTCTTTCACAACAGTTCCATCATTCTTAACAGATTTGACAACAACTCCTGGGTCTGTGATGAGACGTCAGAATAATTATGATGTGTGGCCCTACTCATACTCTCAAGACTCTTTCCATGCAAGTCCTAACCTTGACTTTGATGATGACAACAACTTCATGTACCTCAATCATCTTTCTTATGATGAGGACCACTTTGACATCCCTGGGGACTCATTTGGACAACGTGTGAATCCTGGAGGAAATCTAGCCTGGCCCCTCTCTTACTTTTTTGGGAAGAGATGAGAAGGGGAAAAAAAGAGTGACTGAACAAACTTTCACCTCCTACAAATCTAATCATCAACCCAATTCCCTCGTACTTACATATGTGTGCCCTTATTACATAAAATATTATATTCCCTACATTATTTACTTTCCATACATATAACTCCCATGTAAAATGTACAGGAGTCTCGAGTATTAAATATTTGTTTAGCGTCTCTTTCTCTTTTTTCTCTCCATGAAAAAAAAGTGTATTGAATAAGAACAAAGTAGCACATGTTCTAGTACTCAAAACTCTCATGAGAGTTAAGAATTACAAGTCCTCTTTATTTTCATCACATTCTCCATCTAAATGCAGCATGTGCCTGCCTTGCAAAGTAAAAAAAATAATAATAAAAATCTTATTGATTAATCTCTAATTAATCTTTTGTAGAATGTTGTAAATATTTTTTTTTTTAAAAAAAAGTCTTTTGAGATGGGGAAAACATAATAAAAGCAAACAATTTTAATGAAAACTTGTTTTCTCATTACTTTCTCTTATTAAAATACATTTCTTACGCAGTTTGTATTCAAATGATGGAATTAGCATGGAGAAAGCGAGACTTGCTTGATTTTCCCCTCATATAAGAGTACATATGTACATATTATGCATAACATAAAAAAACTTTTCTCCGAATTTTTTCTAACAACATTTCCATTCCTCAACAAAGGAAAAATGATAAAATACATTTATGTACGTGTTAGTCACCATTAAAACACATGTACGAATACACTCGTGTACATTTTTCTCTTAAACTATGCAGGAGAACATAAACTTGTCCAATACTTTTTTTCTGGGTGAAAGTAGCAAGCACCGTGTATCTGTAGATGGACATGTGGATACATTGTCCGAAATTCCGAAAGATCCGACTTTTAAGAGAAGGGCATTACAGATTGTGTGATGAGTATTAGTAAAGTGTGGAGAAATTGAGTGTATCGAGAGAGAGAGAGACCCCCGGACTGATTGTCGGAGCAACAGAGTGCTTAAAAAAGAGAGAAAATTTGTAGAAGGATATTGCAACAACAAGAAGGATCAGTCACGATCAGACAAGTTTTTTTGGGAAGTGAAGAGACAAGATAAGAATTAAGGGTAAGAGTGAACTCTGTACAATATGCCAAGAGTTTCTCGTGTTTCTCACATTGAAAGCCAGTAGGGGAGAGAGAATGACGTTGAGAATATAGTCAAGAGTTTATAACATGTGAAAAGACATGGAGAGAGAGAGAGAGAGAGAGAGAGAGGCCGAAGCAAAAGCTAAAGAACAGAGCTGAGACTGGAGCGGGGAGTTTCTCCCGCTTGCGTATTTCAGTGTGGTTATAAAAACACCGAAAAGTTTTTAGTCAAGCGGATACTCTCATGATTGGATCTAGTTTCTAGTCCGATCTCCATTTGAGTAGATCACTCTCCATTCTTTTTAGCGGACGACTCATTTCCGGCGTTTTTTCTTTTTTATTTCATTTCAATCATCATCATCATAAAAAAGAAACATTCAAGTCAATTGAATTAAAACGCCAACATTTATTTTCTAATCCATCAAAAAACAACATTTAAAAAATAAAAAAACATCAAATGTGTCGTCCGCTCCAATCATCATCATGAATTTTTAACAAAAAAGGATTTTAGACCCCTCTCCAATTTCCAATTTGTGTGATTATCAACAGTAGATTTTATTTCTTGTACAAATTCATACAAATGAAAAAGTTTTAATTTATTTTATTTACAAATTGTACAATTTACAATTGTAAAATCAAGATAGGAGAAAACACAAATCAAGTTGGAATTTATCATTTGAGTAAACCAAAAAACCAACACATTTGAACTACCTGAAAAAAACCAAGTCTTTTGTTGGTGTGTCTGTGTGTGTGTGTTGTTATTGTGTGTGGACGTTTATATAGAATAAAAATCAATCAATTTTGAATACATAGCAAATAGAGCACCTCCTGCATTCTTGATGACTTGATGACATTGAGCTATGGAACTTAAGAATGCCCCAAGGTCTTCCTCTCTCTCTCCACCGTGTGTGCTCCAATCCCTGGCTACTGCCATGTTCACAGAAATCCATTTCGTGTGTACTCAATTTATTATCTCTCACAATAAAATTGTGTGACTCTCAAGAGTTTAAAACTTGATTCACCCATCAACCCAGACTTTTTGTCTCAATTATTTATTTTTCCCCCTCCCCTTTTTTCATCCCTAATTTCATCCCCCCTCTTTCTTTGTCGTCTCCGTGTGCGGGGTGAAATATTTTTTTAAAAAATTCATTGACCTCCATTTGGTCCTTAATTTTCCTTCATGTGGAAGAGACAGCCATGCGATGCAAGTTTGTACAATTTTGATTGATAAATCGTCGTGTGTTCATCATAAAGTTGATTCTTTTTGTGATTGTAAGGAATATAATAATTATTTTAAATTTAATTGGAGCTCTACTCAGCTACAGCTAGATAGTACACTCATCACTAGCCATCTTGTTGATTCAACGGTTGATAACTTTAATTGTTGTCAAAAAAGTTTATCTTGTTCTTGTTTCATCTGTACATTGATGAGCCTGCCAATTTTTGCCAATGATTGCCGGAGCAGTTTGTAACATTACATTTATTGGAGGATGCCAGGAGAATTAATTGAAGGTACAATTAATTTTCATTTGTAAATTGTTTTCCAAACTTTCCCTTACACAACAAGAGTCACACTTGTGTTGTGTCTGTTGTTTTTTTTTAAAAAGTAAAAAAAGTAAAGTTTACTTGGTGTCATTTTATTATTTTCACACCAACTTTTTTTTCTATCGTTAATACAAATGTCATTCACATTAAGCTCAAAAAAAAGAAGAAAACAGTTAAAGATTTAAATAGAAAGAATTAAAATTTAGTGCCAATATTTATAATTCATCAAACCAGCCCACCATGCATAAAAATGCTCATAAACTTTTTTTTTGTCTCCAACATTTTACTATTTATTATGTACCTCGCACAGTAGGCGATAGGGCAAAAAAGAAGTCATAAAGACTCAATGTTGAATGCATTGAAAAAAATGGAGACTAAAGGGATAGACAAGTAAACTGAATATAAAATGGAGGATGATGAGTAGTTTCACAAGACAAGAAGGAGAAGGAGGAGGACACTCAGAGGACCATGTTGACATAGTACGAGAGAGAGAGTTTCTGGCATATTATGTCTAAGTTTTTTTGCCAGTCTCAATAGCACTCCCAACATGTAAGATTGTTTGAGCGTAAAAAAGGTTCTTCTGCTCTTCAGTGAGGATGGGAATGTGGGAGTCTCCAAGCTTAATCCAGAGAGAGGCAAAAGGGCAAATAAAAACTATGTTTGTGTGTATGTTTTTGTTGAGTGTGGACGAATAAGAGAAAAATGACAAGTTGTGAACTTGCTCTCTCATGCCCTTACTGATTTGACTTTTTTTGTCTTGTACAGTCCATGTGTTGTGACACAAGAGAGAGAGAATAAAAAATCATTTTCAACTCACATACACAATCCGCACAAGTTTCTCTGTGTCTGTTGAGAAGTCCACTACGAGAGAGAGAAAAAATAGAAAAGAATGGAGTCTGACACTCTCCATTTTTTTGTCTTGCTTTTTTTCTATGAAAAAGAATAAAAGGGAGGGGTATAGTAAAAAAGGGGGAATAAAGTAATCTAAAAGTTTCATCTGGATATAAATAGTTATGGTGGAATGCCTTGAGGTCTCTCTGGCTACACACAGGGAACTCCATTCATTGATTCCTGTGCTCCTCATCGGTTTGAGGTTCGTGCTTGAGGAGAGGACTGTCCTGCATCCATGACATTTTGTTTGGTATAATATCACTTCCTTTATACATTTTCCTATACTCTATGAGGGAATACTCAGTCTGACTCCTCAAGTAGAATAAAAATGTAGGAAGAAAAACGTAAGTAAGTTTCTCTGTTCAGTGACAAACCAATTGATATCACCTTTTCTCTATCTTTCTATCCATCTTAGTCTGTATAAACACTCTACACACACACACGCTCTCTCTCTCTCTTGTCCTCTCTTTACTTTCGTTACATTACGTCACAAAAAGAGTTATTTGGGTTAGCCCTCTTTTCCCCTACGACTACGATCACTTGGAATTATGCTTTACATTTACAACACAACTGACAAAGTGGCAACTGGGACTAGCTTCCTTTTTTATTGTAATTTTACTGTGGGGCCTCCAAGTCTCTCTCTCTTTGTCCTCGTGCCTTGCCTTGAATTACCTGAGTAGAAATTCAGTTTCTAGCTTTATTCTATTATTCCTATTCTAAATCTAAGACTGTACTTTAAACACAATTTTTATATTCACAAGAGAGAGAGAGAGGGGCTATATTTATATGTAAGAAGTTTTACATGGGAGAAAGTGTGTATAATAGTTTTGTAGACAAAGACAAAGTGATGGCTCATGAGTATGCATGTAGTTCTCTTTGTATTCTATAGCCTCCACCCACCTTTCCCTTCCTTTCTCTTCCCATGATGATCAACAAAGAAAACAGGAGAAAATCGCCTAACCTATGCAATTGCAAACTGATTTCTTTTTTTCACTTTCTCTCTCTCTCTTCTCTAGGATTTCAGCTCCAGCTTCAATTCAGATTTCCTCTCTAGGCTTTCCCTTTTCTTTTTGTCTACAATCTACAATGTAATAGGTAGTGTGCAGGGTAATATATAAGGGAGATTTTGTGCCTTAAATTTCCTCATCTTCTCCCACCCTCCTACATGTCAACCTTCCTGTCTCCTCCACTACTGTCTATCTTAACTTAAACTTTCTCTCAAAAAAAATTTCTATTACTTTACCTTTACCTGCCCTCCTTTCATCCAACCCCTCGACCCACTTTCTCCATATGTAACTCTATATCTGTCATTTCTCTTTTTTAGTGGAGAGATGAAGAAAAATAAATTGAAAAATCTATTTTTATTAGACAATTAGGTCCGTACACTTTCTCTCTCTTCAATGTACTATAGTCTTTATTTTGTAAAACAGTACGTAGTTCATTAAGGATAAAATAATCGAATGAAAATGATTTGGAGGAAAACACTTGTCTCAAATATTTCAATGGGAATTCTTCCTTTTTCCACGAGTTGCTCTTATCTCCCACTTTCTTTTTGGGATGAATACGAAAGAGAAAGTAGTTGAAAATTTATACCGTGTTAAGTTTCAGCAAAAAAGGGGAATATTTTTTACAAAGACTTTGGTCTATCAGACTGAGACAAGTAAGGGACTGACGGGCGGATGGAGATGGGAGTCGTATAAATATTTTTGAAGACTATTTTTTTAGTATATTTCCATACTCTCTCTCTCTCTATGCAGAACATAAGAATAATGTGTTACAGTCATGACAAAAGAAATAACATGTTGGGACTTGAGAGGATCAAGTATATGAAAATGTATGGACAAGTTTTTTTGTGTGTAGTTTCTTTGAGTCTCTTTTATTTGTTGTAGAGAGAAAAAAAAGAGGAGGAGGGGGATATCCGTAGGCCATAAGCAATAAAGTATAGAGAGAAATAAATCCTACAAGAGTGAGAATATGGATGGTATTGCATATTGTTCATTACCATTTTTGTGGCAATATTAGGCAAGGTTGATTGATCCTAATCCGAGAGAGAGACGTTAGCCGGGATTTTGAAGGGAGATGCAACTCTTGAACAAGACCAAGAGAAACGGAAAGGACCTCCATTTTTTTATATCTCTCCATCTATCCCCCTCCTCTCCTCGTAGTCATTCACCTGGCTTCTTTTTTCCCCATTTACATGACTTTCTGCTTCATTTCTATTCATTTCGTATCCAATGCCTTGTTCACTCCAATTCAATTCACTCGACTGAGCAAAGAGAAGTGAAAAAAGGTAGGAGAAAGCAGGACATGAAAATTCTTTTCTTTCTCTTTTTTTTGGGCATAACAAAGACAGAGTACAAGACAAAGAAAAAAAGTAGACTCACCCGTGTCTAAAGTATTATTGGCAATTTTCTCTACATGCATTATCATCATTGATATTTATATTACAATTTTCTGGGGTGTCATTCCAAATGGAAAACATTGTACGATGACAGAGATAACAGAGAGAAAGGGAGGGGGATTCTGAATTGGGCCAGGTATTCCATAATTCCAAAACTCCCTCCTCCTCCTCCTCTTGTGTGTTTATTTCGTCCTGTCAAAACAAATGAAAGATTGCAATGGAGTTTTGTCGACATGTATAAAGACCTTGTTGCTTCAATGTTACTTTTTCCATTGTTCCTCCCCCCCTCGCCTTCCTCCTCTTTTTCTGTGGGCTGTGAGGATCTCAATTATCTTTTCTGTTCCATTTTCCTTTTAACTTGATCTTTCTTTTCCTTCTGACGACATGTCACACATTATTTCTCTCTCTTTGTATTGTATTGTGTGTTGTGACATACGCATGATATTAGGATAGGAATCTGATGCGAAATTATGACGTCTCTCTTCATTTCATTCACTATCAAAACAGTCAATGGTCTCTTCAATTGTCTTTTCATTTATGTAAATAGACAGTGATCACAAATAAAAACAATTTTTGATTTGATTCAATTAACTTTAATCCATTTGTAGCTGTACAAATTCAAGGGAAAGAAAGAAAGTTTTAGATTGGGAGAGAAAGTGGGGATGGAGATGGTGTGAGACATGAGAGAGGAGAAAAGGATGAAATTTTCAATTCTTGAAAAAGAGAGAGAGACCCCTAAGGATTGAGCTGAATAAGGTTTGAGAATCCAAAAAATCCAAGGGGGTAGGTTCCAACCAAGGTATTTTCAAATTTCACGTAGCTTAACTCAAAACTCAACACCACAACCAGAGAGAGAGAGAGAAAGTCTTTTGAATTCCAAGATGGATTTTGATTTAGGATTCCCAATGTGATTCCCCCCTTCTTTTTTTTCCTTGAGCTCAAAAGGAAAGGAAAGATTGGTAATATTAATAAGTAGGTATAGTATACAGACAGAGAATATGAGATTCCATATGTAATCAAAGGTACTTTATCAAAATCATGAACGGGTTATCCAATGTTCCATCCATTCATTGAAATGTAATATTACATGTCTGTAATATATCCATCCACCTCCAAGTCTAACCTTTGAATAACATAAGACAATCATGGGGAAAAAATAGCAAGGTCACGTATACCATAGAAATGGAGATGGTACAACTTTTACTACATAAACTACTTATCAATGATTGTATATATAGAATGAGTGAATCAATAATATGGAGAAAAAAAACACAAGCTTTTTCTTCAAAGAGAACAACTTATAGTCTATCAATTCAAACATCAAAAGCAAAAAAAAACCCAACCGATACCCTTTAGTACTTTCCCCAATTCAGAACTCAGAGGGAAAAACATTGAGACTCCTCAGAAATGGAGGAGATCAATAAAAAATTCATACCACAGGACTGAGGACACAGTCAAGAGACACATTCTACCAATTATTAATCATATTACTCTACATGTACATACACTCTAACCCATTACACATTAGTAAAAGTCTTTAGAAGAGACATCCTGGAAAAAAAGAAAGTCAACAGAAAATAACATTTACGTTCACTAGTTCAAAACTATACACAAAATGACAAAAATTTATTTTTGGGACCAATTATAATACAACAAATTGTTTTATTCTCAATTTCAGGAAAATTTAACATTGAATTTGAGAGAGAGAAGGACAAAAAAATATATTAAAAAAGTTGGACATTTTTTTGTTTGTGTGTTCACATTGAGCGGAAGTATAGATTTTTTTATTGTGTTTCTTTTTTTTATTGATGCATGCACAGAGAGAGAGGTTACACACGTAGTTATCAAATGGAGGAAGGAAATGCTTTGTAAATGCCTCAAGTTATTAAATTTTCTCTTTCTTTCTCTCTCTTGATTTCCTATTGAGGTCAATATGTCTCCCCCCTTAGATTTTTTCTATATTGCAAATTATTCTGTAGTTCAAGAAGCCTTCATGTGTGTTGAGTAGAGCAAGAGGAAGAGCAAGATACTTTATTTTATATTCTATTAATATATAAAAAATTACAATCAAAAGAAAGAGACAAAATAAAAATAATTCTACTTTCTCCCATTCTAAATTTTCTCTTGTAGTTTTTTCAATTATAAAATAAATATTTATTCCCATTTAAATAATATTTATTTAAATTATCTTTTTTTACATTATCCTGCTTAGAAAGAATGTGGGTTGAAATTAATAATTTATTTTTTTGTGATGAATATTCTCAATTTTCTACTTGATTTAATTTATCTGTATATTATTACCTTTACCTTCCTCCGTGTATGATATACTACTAGTGGGATGAAGACATTTTTGTCAAAGTGGATTCTTTATTTTCTTGTCAGATTTGCATACGTAATACACATTGAGTCTTGCAATTGGAGTTGGCATTGGAGAGAAAGTGGAGACAAATTTTCTCCATGGTTGGAGTGTGGGGGACTCAGTGTAGCATTGAAAATAAGGAATTCCAAGAGGGAATTCAAATTAACGAGAAATTCATCCTCCCTTCAAAATGAATCCATATGTACTACATATTATAAGGCTCTTATTGCCTTAAATCATGTTGGATTTACTTGTTGTCAACATGATTTAGTCCCTGTCTCATGTCATTACTCATTCTGCCCATCCCCCACAAAAAACCCCCCACGATGTCTCTCTCCTTCCTCTTCCTCTTCTTAGAGCATAGACAACACTCTATTAGAATTGGCTATTGTGAAGCTTCCCTCAAGCTTCTTGTGACACTTAATTTATTTTAAAAAAATTCTTACTTAATTTTTTTCAAGAATAAAAAGCTCAAATTAATATCCAATTATTTGTAATTCCCCAATTCTCCATATAAGCTGATTTAAAATAAATGGACTTAAATTATTATCATGGATTATAGATTTTCCCTAAAAACAGATGGATTGGAATTACACACAAAAGTTAAATGTGACATAAATTAAAATTAATGTTCAAGAGTTTTTGTAACAGTCAACATAATTTTTTTCCAATATGTTTTCTACACAATGAGACAATCAAAGTAATTCTTTTTTATTTCCCAAAAAAAGTTTGTCCTTTAGAATAAATTTATGACATGTAAAAAAGAAAGTTTTCTTTCCTTGGTAAGCTTTCTTTTATGCTGACTTATGGCTACAGAGTGACTGTAAGTTAGTTGATGATAATTTAATGAAAAGATGAAGGTGAAAAAGAGAAGGGGGGGGGGGACTAACAAAGAGAGAGAGGGACCAAGGTCTTGATCATGGTTAATTAATTTATCTGTGAATATTTTCCCTCCTTGTCACTGTCCTCCTTCTTCTTGACGACTCCACCATTATACTTGACAGCTTCCCCTCGATTAACAAGTTTAGTCATTGTTATGAATATTATGACTAGTCTAATTCCCCTAGATTATTTAAATAATAGAAACTTAACGTACAACCCACAAAATGTCTGTGTTAAACTTATGAGTGGGTTGCCTCTCTCTCTCTGTATCTCTCCCAATAGCAGTCCATGACATTTGCACACTCTCCTAGCTACAAAACCACAAGAAATACTTGGCAAACTATGGTTTTGATGAGAGAGAGAGAGAGAAGGGCAGAGGCGTTTCAACTCGTCTCAACTTTCCCAGTAAAAATGTATAAGAGGGTGATTATATATTCATCCAATAAAATTATCTATTAGTGTACATACAAAACCGAGTTATATATACATACGTACACCTATGGAGATACCAGGTAGATATAGAAACGAGTTTATTGAGCAAAAAGTCATCCCAATACTCCACATTTATCTCTATACTCACAATTCACAATATATATGTAGAATTGTGTCAAGGTATAAAATGTCTATTATATTTAGTACCAGTGTAAGGTAATTTGAGTTGGTGAGAGGAGGGGTATAGAACAGAGAGAGAGAGAGATTTTCATAAGGACTCGTGCTGGTGAGTGAGTGCGTAATTACAATATATATATAAAATACTTTATCGTCAATTTTACCTTCTTTGTATATCTCTCTCTGTAAAAGGTATTCCAATGCCATTGCCACAGTAAAAGGTAGATGCGCATTGTGTGCTCATCGATTGCAAATATTTCTTAATAAGTCTGGCAAAGAGCCATTAATTATTTGCTCTCCCCCCTCCTCCTTCTCCACCTCCAGGTTTTTTTTTGTTCGTTTGCAATTAAGAACAGTAAAAGTAAAGAGACATTATCTATACACCAAGAGAGAGAGAGAGAGGTGAGGGGGGAGTCGGTCACATTATAAAGCGATTTGATATTATTAAACGGTAAAGTCTCTGCTCTTTTTTTTGAGGACCAAAGGGAATATGAGTATTAGCTGTGAAAAATGGTCTCTCAAATGTTTATCTTTCTTCTCATGATGATTCTCTGTGATGTTGAAACTTTCTCCATTTCAATCGTTCTCTCAATGCATATCGACACTGTCTGCTTGACTTACTTCAACTTGAACTTTGTATATTTAATCTCCATCCCTTTTTCTATCCGCCCCCTGTTCCTGCCCTAATAGTTTGAGTTTTACTATCTCTATGTATGTATAGTATAGGGCCATATAAATTAAGAGCATAAGTACCCGAATAATGACTAAATTTAATTTTAATTAATTCCTCTCTCCCCATCAACCAATAGGTATATATCTGTAGAAGTAGGTTGTGTACAGGTAAAAAGGTAAGGATTTAGTGGAGCCTAACTAATGATATTAAGGGGGGTTGGAAATTTGGAGGCTGAAAATTGAAATTGAAACTGATATAGACAAGAGTTAGATGTATAGATACAATTATTTGTATGAAGGTAGTCAAACTACTGTGTAATCATTCTTGGGTTACCGGTTACCAATAAATGAATTTATAATCCAAAAAATTGGGGGTTTTATAGTCCCATCCTACTCTCTCTCTTGTTATGTATTTGATACAGAGATAGACAGTTCATTTGAGAGCACCCCCTCCTTCTTCCGTTTGTGGTTGTCTGTGTGTCTTCATGGGGAAATGAGAGGAGTTGGACTCATCGTCATTTATCGTTTGTCATGTGTGTGACAGGCCACAAAACAGAACCACTGGACTTTCTCCTTTCTCTCTAGAGTTTTCTCTTTTACGGAGAAATATATATCGTAGACTAAAGCAATCAGGTTGAGTCATTATATATAAAAGGCGTTATATAAAATAATGATGGTATTTTATCCCAGCCCCCTGTCTCAACCAACCTCCCCCCCCCTCCTTTTGTCTCTCTCTCTCTCTCTATGGATACAGATACTCCTTGGGGGAAGATGGAACTTATATTAAATTTTATTGTTTGAAAGAGTCTTAGCTCATAAAAAATAATATAAAAATGACAGTTGCAGTTGAAAAATGGATTTGAAAATTAAATTTCATTTTTTTCTTATTCAAAAAAAAAATTTCTAAATTTTTTCATAAATCTTGATTCATATTTAATACACCAAGTACTCTACTCTTGGTATTAATAATATCTGTATAGTACAAGAAAAACTGAAGACAAAAGTGTAAAGCTTTCTTTTTTTAAAAAAATGTACACAATCTTTGAGAGAATCAAACGGAGGTTGTTGAAATTTTAATGTTATTTGGCTTGTGGGAGAGAGAGAGAGAGAAAAAAGAGTGTTCAAGTTTTCTTTTGCCTTCATGTTTATAGTCTAGAGTCTAAACAACTCACAACTTTCCCATCTTGTTGGTGAAAGTACTTTTAATTTGTGCTCCGAGTCTTTGACTCTGAGAACAAGAACAAGTAGGGCGTATACCCCTTCAAGTCTATAGACTCAAACTTGTGATATATATATATATATATATATAAAGATATTGACAAGGGTCTGATGTTGAATATACATTGTTATATTCAACAAATTCACTTTTGATGGTTCAACAACACGAAAAAAATCCTAGATATAAGAGAGAGAGAAAGTCCTCTTCTTCATGTGTCCATAGGAAAAAAAAGAAGGCGGGAGGAGAGTTGATAAATAATGAAATTGCATTTACTTGGATGAACCAAGGACAACCAAGGGAGGAATAAGACTCAAGTATAATCGTCATCATTGACGAGTCTTTTCCTCTCTCCTTTTTCATGTAATACAAGAGAGAGAGAGAGAGAGTCGATGAAAAGGTAGAAAAAAAGGAGCAGCTGTAGAATTCTACTTGTAATCTGAACAAGTATTTTTTTTCAACTCCATTTGAATTCCCACCCTCCTTGAAAATAAAGAATGGCGATAGTAATCAAAGTAAGAAGGGGGAGAAGCTGGAGGAGGTTACGTCGACAACTATCTATACACTTTCATCCAAAAAAAGGAGTCTGACTTACAAACAAATTCACAAAAAAATATACTCTGTATATATATGGGTGAAGGTTTTCTTCTTGATAAATCTTTCACGTGAACTTTCTCTTCCTTAAAAAAGTCTCTTTTTTATATATAGAAAAAGGGGGAGAATGATTTACGTATGAATCAATACATTTTAATCCCTCATCTATGTACATTTACACATATGGGGGGGCCTAGTCCACTTCCTGTGGTCTGTATTGTTTATTTGGTGGTCGCTCTCTGTTTGCTTGTCTGGAACCACAGAAACCAAAACTTTCCCATTCCTGTCTCTCTCTCTCTCTCTGTGCCTGCGTATGTGTGTTGGATAGACAAAAAAGACTTTTTTTTGAAATGCTTTACATGGAATGACCTTGTACACAATGTAAATGTAGTACAGTTTATTTGTATGTAGGTCTACCGTAAAAAAAACGGCATGGAAGCTTCAACTTGATTGACATGCTTCCATTTTTCTTGTCTTTTTGTCTTTGTTTTAACGTGGAACAACTAATATTCTCTCTGTCATTTTCCCAAGTGCAAAATGATGCACCACCAAAAAAAAGTCACCCAAAAACGACAGACAAATTTCATGTAGGTATGTCATGGAACTTAATTGGATATTTTTTTTCCTGGTGTTCTTTGCACAGTCAAGATAATTGATAATACACCTGCATGTTCTTGTCAATGACAAGTTGTCATTGTGATATTTTACTTTTTTTTCCATCCATGACTATTAATTCTCCCATAATTACCCCTGAACCTACCTTAATAATGGAAAAGATTATTTTTAATTGTACAATTAAATTATCTAGAGGAATTTTTCCCTTTTTTATAAATATTCTTGCAATATTAAATATCTATATATAAAAATATACACAGGTAAATGGATCATGAAGACTAATTGGGCATTCGCATTAATAAAATTCTCCCTTTTCTGAGTAGACTTAAAAAGGCAAAAAGTAAAGAAGCTTACTGGCTCAAGAACAATTAATTATGATCATCGATCCCATTTTCTCATATATGAATTTTCCATTCCAAGGAACTCGTAACATGACACACGGAGGGATGGAGTCGTTCCTTTGATGGATAAGTGGAGAATCTCTATGTACGTACACATATATATGTGTGTGTAATTTAGTATAAAAAATTCAAATTGATTTGAATTGATGGGGATGGAGAAAGGTCACAGAGTTTTCTTTTTTTTCCCTCAAAGTCTGGTATATTCGTCAACACTCATACATTTTCATTCGTATAAATGAATTGATAGACAGAACAAGGTAAGGAGGAAGATGGAATGGTTGAAAGATGATGATTGAGGATCTGCAATATCATGGAGAGAACCCCCCCCCCTCCCCCCTCTTTGGCTAACTCTAGACTCTTGTAATATTCCTAATGGGTTCTCAAGAATTGTCAAAGGAAATTAAGCGATTTGAGAGAGAGAGAAGGCGAGGGAGGGGAAACGTATTGAGTCAACTTAAAATTGCACATACAAAATAATTCTCTATCCAATCCCATGTCTCTCACTCTCTCTTCTAAAGCTCAAGGTTTACAATACGAGGACACTCAATTTTTATACTGTGACAAGAATAAAATTTTATCCATTGTTTTTATATAAGTCAAAAGACCATTTCCATCATAATTGTCCCGTCGTGAAAATATCATTTGAAAAAAAGACTTTTGTACATAAGAAAGTATTGAGCTTTAACTAAATGTTCTGGTCTTTTTCCTTCTGTTGTAACAACAAGTTCCCTCATATCATGAGAGGGATCCAATGTAACTTAAATGGGGGATGGTATTTTGGAATACAACTGGATGCTTGTCTGTCTACTTACTCGCCACAAGAATGGTGGGAGTTGATATGGATGATAATAGTGAAAGCTATATTTTATTGTATTATTTTATACATGTCTCTCCTCCTTTATATATTTTTTTACAATAGTTACTACACAGTAGACCAACTAACCGGCTTCTGACTTCATTAAAGACTCCTGTCGCAGAAAAAAAAGTTGGTCGGCATGCAAATAGTCGATCAATAATAGGTCAAGCAAAAATGTTCTACCTTTTCTCACAATGGCCGTAATAATGGTGCTCCTTCATGCTTTAGCCCCCCTTTCTCTCTCTATCTTGCACTGTCTTCTTTGTCAATCGTCTCATAAATATTTTGTACACGCACATCCTTCCTTTTTTCTTCCTTCATTGACTTTTATACTTTGATATAAAATATAAAGTGTCTTTTCATATCTTTTCATAATAATTCTTCCATTTTTGATTTAGATTTCCTTGGGCCAAGTCAACAAGCGCCTTAAAAAAATTCTTATCTTTGTCTCTATGTTCTATGAGTGCCATCGACAGACACTTGTAAAATGTATAAATATTAAAAATAAATTGTAGAGTGTCTGTGTACACTATGAATTTCATGGTGAGTTAAAAAAATAGTCAAAGAAAATAATTGAGCCATTTTCTCAAGAATTCTTTGTGTCTCATTTCTTTCATGTCTCTATTTTGTATCCATTTTTTTATTGACACACATATGACATTTATCTATAGACAAAATATTGTACGACTGACTTGGAACATAGATATAAAATGTGTATGAGAATGCCTGTGGAATTTTACTCGATCTCTCTCTCTCTCTGAGATTTATCAATCTTTTTGTCGACATTCTTCTGACTTTGTCCCATGTCAGGCATCAATTTGAGTTGAAGATTCCATCATCATTGAAATGATGAATTTTTCAATATTTCGATATTTTATTTCCCTTTCCCTCTTGCCTTGTCTTTTAGTGGCACTCGTAGAAAGAAACACAACTCGATAATAATTCAGAGAGCCATATTGAGTCTCCCACTTCGCCACAAAAGAGAGATGACGGATCCATCCAAATCTCGTTTATCAATCTCGTTTATCAATTCTCAGACACTTTTTTGACTCTCCATGCCCTTGTCTTTCTCTCATTGTGCTCTTGAGTCTTGACATGAAGACATTTTCCTTTAAATTCTAAATTAAGTAGGCTGTCTTTCCTTCTTTTTTTATATGGAGATATACAACACACTCCATTCCCTTCCTCCCATCCCCATTACCACTACCACTCAATTTATATGCATAAAAGCCCTTGTTTTTCCTGCATAAATCATCACATCTCACAAGTAGACCTTGGTCTACTCTCAACCTAACAACCACCAAGGTCTCCTGACTAAAATATCCTTTTTCGTCCCCCCTCCCTTACCCTTTCTCTCTCTCTCTATGTGTGTGAGTGCTGGGGAATACAAGTCACCTTCATTATTTATTTTCAGGTAGACACAGAAAACCACGAGAATATCTTTTCTACTTTTCTTTTGTTTCCAAAAAATTCTCTCTCTCAATGCTTTCTCTCTTCAACTATGATTGTCTTGTCCAGACAGGCTTTAAGGTTGTCTTATCAAGTCATTCAAATTTATAAAGATTTCTCTCTCTCTCTTTAGTCTAAAATCATAAGATTATCATTTTCTTCCATTAACTTTAACTCACAAAGTTTCTCACAATTTTATAACTGTCTCAAAATGGACTCTCTTAATATTTAACTATTTTTCCTCTATCTCTTAAATTAAATGGGGGTTTGGCCTAGTTTTTTTTTCTTCTTGAAAAAAATTGTGTACAAATGACTGGCCTGAATAAATCTTGACAAGGATGCAATATTTTAAAATTATTTTAATCCTTGTAGACTACAAAGCACTAAAATCTTTCAATTATTTATTTTTTCTCCCACAATTTCTATTCTCTTAAATTCGAGAGTGACGTGACATAAATATTTTTTTTCTTGGTGTTGATAAATAGAAAAAAGCTTAATATGGAGAAAGTAAGGAGAAAGTTTTTATTGATAAATTCTTGATTCTTTTGTCCATGAGTAGCTTTACCTCTTGGAAATAAATAGAAATGGAAATATGTGAGACATAAAAAACAATTTTAGTTTGAATTTGAGTTTCATATTAGCCCTGCATAACTTTCCTTGAGAGAGAGAGAGAGAGAGAGAGAGAGAGAGAATTGAATGTAAAGTTTATTGCAAATTTTGTAAAGCTGCCTCAGCCGTTACCTTCCTCGACGAAAGAACTACAAGAGAGAGAGATTTGCATTGAGTATGGAAATTTTTTGTGAAATTCACAAAAAAACTATTATTCCCCCTACTCCCATTACATCACAATGACTCGATGTATGTTTTCCATGTCTGTGACAATCCACACTTTCTCCCATTGACGTCTCCTATTTTTTTGTGGGGAGAAAGAGACGACAAGAAAGTGGGGAGAGGGGGTCTTTGGGGTACTTGAATTAATTCTACTTTATATTTTACACACGCAAAAATCGAAAATAGAAAAAGAAATATCTTGGACGGATGTGTGGATTTTGTCAAGGCATGACGCAGATTATTCTCTTGTGCTATTTGACTTGAGCTATTTGGGGAGAACTCTCTGTCTTGTATCAAAGAAAGAGAGAGAGAGAAAAAATCGAATTATGTTTATATTGAGGATATTAGAGTACGAATAAAAAGCCCCATCTACGTTGTCACGCCAATTCCCCAATTGGAAGCACAGAAACCCCAAAAAAGAGAAAGAGATAATAATTATCTTGTCCCCTTCATCTCCGCAATTTTTTCTGATAGTTTAATGACAATAATTGTTCTTAAATATTGAAAATTGCAACTATGCTGTTGCTGCAATAATCATTAGTCAGTTTATACCGGAAAACTATTGACAGAGTTTTTATTGATTAAATTATTCATTCAATTTTGCCGAATGCCGAGTAACCTCTTTTATTAGACCCGTGTAGATATTTAAAAAAAATAGCTTCATTTAAGGGGCGTACACTTTGAGTCCCAGTGATTAATAGAAACTTTTACGGTATTACATAAAATGGAGAAAGAAATGGGGTTAAATATATAGAGAAAATCAGGGAAAAGGAAAGTGTTACATCTCTTTGCATGGCCTACATTATACGAACTGGGGACTGTTCAATGCATAAAGTTTACTCCATTTTGTGGAACTCAAATGAAGAGTTAATTGTTCTTGTTCAATTGAAAATAGATTGCCGTTATTGTGTATCCACACACAGATAAATAGTTTTTTTTTGTCAAATCCACAGAATTTTATAATCTCATTTCCTCACTTTCACCTTAAATAAACTTTCTCACAAATTCTTTTACTTTCACTTTGACCATTGGTCAAAAAGAAAGAATTCACAAGCTCACAAGATTTTCAATAAAAGTGTGAGGCTTACTAGGAAAATCTCAGAGAGAGAGAGAAAGTCTAGAAAGTACAAGACACGGGGGGAAAGAGCTGAAATCTTCCTTTGACCTTTGGATGATGAAAGAAATTATAATTGACCACATGGAAGAGAAAGATAGTTCGGCTGAGTAGCCTCTGACTTTTTATTGACAAGGGAAAATAAATCCAAGGGAGGATGAACAGCTGATTAAGGATGACACTGGAGTAAATATGAGGTTGGATTATTGCATTATGTATTGTAATTTCTATTAAATTCAGTGAATAGAATATTCAAGGGATGAAGTGATAACTATGGAGAATGCACATGAGTATAAAACCCACGACCATATTTGAGCGGTTCTTAAACCCCATTGTAAGTTTGATAAGTCTTGTCATAGAAATTTTGGTTTTGTATAACATTTTATCAACATTTTCTTTTGATCACACCACTGGAAAATTACACACCCCTCTCCCCTCACTCCACTCCAACACACATGCAGACCAAAGGAACCCCAACATATTGTCGAGTGATACACCACACCAACCATATAATTTTTTTTGAAAGCCCCGTCTCTCTCTCTCTCTCTCTCTCTCTCTTGTAATTTTCTAGAGATATTAGTCAATTTTAAAAGTAGTTGTGTGTCATAGAAAGTTCATGTTGGAATAAATTTATACTCTGAAATTTCTATCTTAGAGACAAAGGTCATAATATGCACGAATGTTAGATTAAATTATCTCTCTCTGCATCCATCACACAACCCTCTCTCTCTCATAATATTTCTTTATGTTCAACACTATAAACTACATGTGTAATATTATGTGGTCGATAATCTATACACATGCACCAAGTCATTTACATAACTGCACGTAATTCTTCCAACATTTGCGCATTATTGAAAAGGGAATCCCCCCCACTTTCTCTCTCTCCCTCTCTCTCAATGTAATCACATTTCATGTCTGTCTTGTTTGGGAGACGAAGAAGATTTTCAGAAAAGAAAAAAAATTCCCCTTGAAAATTATTATTCACGCTAGGTATTTTTTTGCCTGAATATTGAAAAGAGAGAGAGAGAGTGGGGAGGGTGTACGCACTTGTGTTGGAGGAATTGGAGTTTGTGCTGAAGAAATATCAAGCCTTACATGAATGAAGACAGAGAGAGAAAAAGAGAGCATGAAATACGTACAGATAGGAAAGAGGGAGCGAAAACTGGTAGAAATTTGATTAAAACTTTCCCTTTGGGTTTCAAAGAATGGGAAAAGGAAAAGAGAAAATTCATGTCCATGTCTTTCTCTCTCTCTCTACAGTCAGTCCATCTCTCTTTCCTTATTTAAGAATGAGAGACTACACAATTTAGACTTTCCCCATTGCCATTTTTATTTTCTTGTCTTTCTTCAACATGGAAAGAACAAGAGAAAATGATTCTCTCCATTTAAGAACACACTCCTTCAAGTGGAGTCCCTCTCTCTGACTACATTATACATGGAGATGTGTATTTATTGTCATGTGCGAGTATACAGAGAAATTTTGAAGGGGGGGGGACAGGACAGAAAATCTTGGGGATGGTTTTGAGTCATAATGAAAATGAACTGAATGGCCTGTGGCTTTCAAGAAAACTTCATCATCCATCTCTACAATTTTCATCTTGACTAGCAAAACTCACCCAAATGACTCTCCAGACTTTCTTCCTCTCTGTTTGTGTATTGCACAATTTTAGAATCTTCTTTCTGTTTATAGGACTGGCCAAGTAGGACAAAAAATTGAAAAGTTTGTGTGGGTCTATTGATATCTCATATGTACAGATTAGTTTAAACTGAAATTGATTTCTTTTTAAATTTTTTACTTTAAATTCAAACTAACTTTTACATTAAATCATTTGCATGAAATTAAATAAAGTTTTTAAAAAAATACAAACTTTATAAAAAAATCTTTACTTTGGCCCACTTTTCTATTTCTACACCTTCATTTTTGTTGTTGTAGTTGACTCCACTCAATATTCAATTATAAAAATACATATTTAAAATTACCATAAATCTTGCCCAACAAACTTTTCCGGCTTTATGAGAACAAGAATTAGAATTACATGATTTTTTTTATGTTCCTACTCCTACATTTTTTTGTTATAATTTTGGAATTATGTATTAGACAATATCATAAATGAAAAAGAAAACAAGAATGTTTTTTTTGTGTATAAATTTTAATATAAATTTATAGAGAATTGTTGTAAAACTACTGTAAAAGTTGTTTGGAAAAGAATTTGACATTTAAATTTTCTCTCCTTTTTGTGTGTGTTCCACAGGTTTGGGTTCCAAGTCAAAGTCAAAGAAGAGGAAAAGGGAGAGAGGACTAAGGAGGAGAGAAAGTGGAGGTCTGTTGGGATTGGGAGCATCATTAAGAATTAGAAGACGGTTTCGAAGATGCTTCATGTGATACTGGGGGTTGCGGGTTGTTTCATGGGCATTTTCGGCATTCTCACCAACCTCTACATTCTCATCGTTCTCCTATGGAATAAAAAGGTTTTGTACTTTTTCCCTTTCTTTGTTTTTCCTACCCAAAAAACTTTAATTTTAACTTTCTCCTCTTTAACCTCCTTGCCATTAATATAATCCTTGTATCACACTCAAAAAACTAATATTACAAGTACAATGAGTATAGTACACAAATGTGTAATAAGTCTACATTAACATCAAACAAGCTTTGATCTCTCCTTCGTAAAATTTAAAGCCCTTTATTCTCTATTCCTTTTTCTAAAAAATGGGGCTCGTATTTTCTCTCTACAAGAATTTTAGACACGCTTTTTCTTTTTAGCTCATAAAATTGTATTTTGGGAACAAGGAGAAATACAAGTAATTAAAATTAATAGAATTTCTTATTTGGGTCTCCCTATTTTTTAACTTGACTACAGATATACCCACTTCCATTCTAAAGACACGAAAGTCCTATCTTTGTACAGTTTACTACAGTTGATTTTTATGCACCGCCATTTTTATTCAAAAGAAACTTTGTGCCAAGTTGAACGCATTCTACGCAATACAAAAGAGGACGGTGCCTTTTATAAAGTGAATATTTTTAGTATATAAAATTTAGCAATTGGGGGACTATAAATAGAAAGTAGTTACATTGAAGGTACTTACTATTCAGGAAATTGTGAATCTTTTTTTTTTGTGTTGAAACGTCTCTCTCTTTTATATAAAGAGAAAGATTATTCTTCATTGTACAAACCATTCAAAGTACAGATACACCCTTCCACTTATAAAATGACACGAAGCATAAAACTTGTAATTTTACATGGAGTAATGTGACTCTCCTGAGCAACCTCCCCTCCCCCCAAAAAAGAGAAAGTTAACTCAACTACTTTTTCTTTCCTTCCTGAATACATTCATGAATCATCAACCATACAATTTCTACACCTTTTGTACACTCCCCCCTCTCCCCCCTTTTCTCAAAATGTAGGGAATTTTGTGTAGCTTGTCGTTTTCAAGAAAAAAAAAGATTTTAAGTTTCCTTTGAATCTTCCCTTCTCTCTCGATTTTTTATTTGAAGGACGGAGATTTTAACTTGCTTTCTTCTCTCCTGAAAGCCACTTGATGTCAGAGGATTAAGAATCATTCAAGAGAGTTTTTTTCTTTTTTTAGAAAGACGCAAGTGGAGGAGAAAGCCCTTTTTTGTCTCTATAAATTATTCATACTCATTCCGCCCCCAATCTTTCTCTCTCTCTCTCTCTCTGTGTCTCAACGTTTGAGACCAAAAACCAATGTAAATGTAAATTAGGTATACCTTTCAACTTTTTATAATGTAAACGTCAATAATCTAATATCCAGAATATAATTAAATAATATTCTAATCTCTTTTTCTTTAAATACTTTCTCTCCCTCTTCGTCTACTTCTACTTAGTACATCATCTCATTTTAAATGAGGTGAGGAGGGGAGGGGAGGGAGGAGAATGAAATAAAAATAAAATTGTGATAGGTACGATGTTCCTAATTAAGGATTTATTAATTAAAATAAAATCTCACTGGATAAAGTCAAAGATTAAAATAATTATACTTTCATTCTCATTGTACACTGTATACATCCCATGACGCCATTTTTATTTGTACAAACCATCATCTTGTCCAACTATAATTCTTTTTCTCGTGTATAGACAGAGCCTTGTATACGAACGACAAATTGTGCCCAGAGAGAGAGAAAGCAGTTACAAGGTTAGACAGTGAAAAGAAAAAAATAGAAAGCAGGAGAAAGTGGTTCTGGCTTCCAGAGATAGCCAAGGTAAAAGGAGAGAGAGAGCATATGGCGGAGTTCATTAATTAACTTAACTTTATCCTGTTTAATTAAGTCTCTCGTGACGTGTGGCATTCACTGGATACACTTTAAATCCACTCATATATATTATATCCTAATAGATATTCTAATGCATTGGATGCTTGGAGAGACCACCAACTATCAAATTCAATCTCTGAATTCTTCAAGAATTTCTTTTTTCTTTTTTTATAACTTTCACAAAATACTCCATTTTTTAAGATTTTTACAATTTATATTATCATAAAAGTTAATTGACGCTAGTGTACTACTACTCTTTTTAAATCTTTGGTTATTACAGTCAAAAGAAAGTCTTCAATGTGACTATACGTAAGATAAAATTTAAAAAAATGGATGGAAAATGAGACCTTTATTTTACATCTTAAGTTGAATTTAATGGACAATATTTTTATTTGTTTTTTCTCTCTCTTCTACTTGTCTTTTTAAAACTATGATTTAATTAAATATTCATAAAGGAGAAAAAACATTTTTTGGGGTACAAGTTTTGCTTAAAAATTGTGAAGAGCAATGTTTTTTTAAAAAAATATGACTATGTGCCACTCTCTTTGGTTCCTCCACTTGAGTCTCTCTCTCTCTGTGTTTACCTCCCGTTATGCATGCCGAGATGGATAAATTAATGTGAGGGATTAAGGAAGGAAGGAGAGTCGTGGAGAGTTATGTGAAGAATAATAAGTTTGGTCGTACTATGTTAATGGGAGCCTGGGGAGATGATGAAGACCACACAGTGACTCCACTACTTTATTTTCACCATCCCCCTTCTTTTTTTCCATGGGAAAAGTAAAATGTCTCCCCACGTGTTCTACTCCTACGACCCCCTCCCCACTTTCCCCTTTGCTCCTCTTAGGAGCCCTCCCTCCGTCTCTGACGGAGGAAAACGATTAGTTGTGTAAATTTTGTAAAGAGTTTAAAACCTAATCCCGTATTCCCTCTATTTTTATATTGTAAACTTGTACAAGTGTACAAATGTAATGTGAATGAATGTGTGTCATGGGGGACTGGGCCAAAAAAACGTTTTTTCTATTTTCTGGACTTTCTTTTTTCTTTGGAAAGTTCTTCAAGTCAAAAACAATGATCAACCCACGTTCCCTTTATCATCTTCTTTACATTCTCTCCAGTTCAACATAATTGTAGTTTGTAGTCATACATAAATAGTGTTGTGTGTTCAGTGTAATAAATTTATATAGTTTTTAACCTTGTAGTTAATTTCAAAAAAGTTAACCTTTTTTTCCTCCTTCAATTTTATGTGAAGATACTAAACCATTTCTTTATCAGGGGACTACAGCCTCAACATGTTTTTTCCCCTTAAAATCCTTTGGCTGTGCCTTGTGTGTCTATACAAGAATTTAATGTGAGTTTTGAGTAATTGGCTATGGTCACCATTCTAGCAAGTTGAGTGTTGGGAGTAGTTCATGTAGGATAAATTAAGGGAGATCAAAGTAAGGGGAAAAAATTGTATAGAGAGTAATTGTCCTAGAAAACTATGTAGCTGAGATAATTACTTGTACAAAACATATGGTAACTTATATCCTCGTGTACTCCTACACGTGTCTATATACTTTCTCCATGGATTCTGTATACGGAGAAAGTTGTGTTCTGTTTTCCAAGAAAAGGGAAAAGAATCTGTCTTGCATGGATGGCTGGAGGTGATAGAGAGAGAGAGGGAAAAAAAAGTCCATGAAGAAATCTTACAGAGGCGCTAGTTTGTCAAATGACTCAGAAGAAGAAACGGATTGAATGTCTTACAGGATTGACTCAACTTGTTATGATGGGATTGTGGGAGTTTTATATATAGCCAATCCTTTTAATGCTATATATTCCTACTTTCCTTTTTTTAAATATTTTTTTTTTCATTCAACCAATGAACGCATCTTTACTCTTTATTTTTTTTATAGAGACACACACACACAAAAAATGTTTTATCTCTTACCACACACACTCATCCAAAAAAATTAACTCGAAAAAACTTTCAACTTTTTTTTAGAAACGATTTTTCCTTCATCTGTCTATTTTTTTTATTGTACTTGTTTATGTGATCTATCAATACAGCAAAAAAACATCAAATTAAATGGAGCATGTTAATTTAATTGTATTTATTTTTTTTAACTATTTATTTTTAACAGACAAGAACGAGTAGCGAGTGGATTTTACTTCACTTGAGCTGGTGTGGATTCGCTTGCAGGTAAAGACTGGGATTTAAGAGAAAAAAAAAGTTTTTTGATGAAAATAATAAAAATAAATTGTGTTTTGGTTCCCAGCCTCTTCCATTTATGTTTCTTAAGTCCATCAATACTGAGAAAAGTCTTTGTACTGAATTATGTGGTGGCTCCACTCTGTGACATTGTTGGCTCTGGTCTACTCGTTCTTCAACTTGTGTCTGTGTGGTCCGTGTGCGCATTAAGGTGGGTGCTGGAGATTTGTCCAGAAAAAATTATATATATAAATGTGTATCACACAATATTAACAACAGTTGCTTTAGCCTACTAACCCACAAAAAAAATAAATGTCATATAAAGAAACATCTTAATGTCAAGAACCGCTATCATTATTCTCCTATTATTAGAATTAGTTCAGTTTGACGTAAGTACAGACAGTCTATTGTACAATATAGACTAGACTTTTTTTAGGATCTTCTTTTTTAACAGACTCCAATTTCCTCTCTCTGATTGCCTGTAAATGGAGTAAGTCACGACGACTGAAATTTTCCCATATGAACTTTATATGGACAGTGCACTCTTCCCTGTGTTTTCTAATATAGACGATAGACCCGTAGTCAATGCCTTGTTATTTTGTTCATCATTACTAGAAAACTAAAAGGAGATGTGCTTCATTAGTTAGGATAACAATAGTCCGCAGACAGAGAGAGAGAGAGGGAAGGGATAGAAGAATATCAAATTCCGCAATCATGTTTTCACAGAAACGAAACTGTCACAGATCCTCCATGGCCAAAGTTTTAGAGGGAGGGAGAGAGACATGGTCTCAATGATAAAATGTGGATTGTGGATATAAAATAAAAAAATATTTTGTTTACAGTGCGGATCGTGCAATAGCCATTGTATATCCATTACGCTACTCACAGATTGCCACTTCAAGGCGTATCGCTGTCTACTTCATTGCAGTGTGGCTCCTGAGTCTCGCCACAATGATGACAGCCCTATTCCTCGTCTCCTTCCAAAGTTCTCAGGATTTGTCTAGTAAATCCACTGGACAGACCTACACAATAATTAAAGAACAATCAAAGTACACGAGCATTCCCAAACTTCTTCATGGACACCATAATAATAGTAATAGTGGTAGTGGTGGGATGACCAATGAGGAATTTGATCCAAGTTGGTTAAGTCCTTCGGAGTATGGTGGAGGTGGGGGTGGGGGTTTTGAACATAGACAGGATTTATTTAATAATGACACGTTGGGAGTGGACAGTGGGGGATTGAGTGTCAGTCGTGATGGATTGACAACAATTGAATCCATAGACCAAGACTCCTCATCAATTGTACTGCCAGGTGCTGTGCAAATAACGAGTAATATAAGAATCAGTAATAATATAAATGATAGTAATTATAATGCGACATATACGACTAGTAATAATAATCACAACGCAAGGGAGAGCTCGATGGACAATGTACAAATTGTTCAAGTGTCACAAGATGAAGAGGGAACAAATAAGAGTGCAAGTGAGCTACTATTTGAATTCCGTCCCATGCTAGGAATTTGTTTACCCAAAGTCCACCGTTTGTCAGTGTTCAGTGTTTTATGGACGACAACTTGGATTATTTTCATTCTCATTGCTCCCGTGTGTACCCTTCTCGTCTGTGATTTGGCTGTCCTCTCCATTGCGAGGAGACAGTCTCATCGGTCAGTATTTATTTTTACACTTTTTTTATTTACCCATTCAACTTGATCCACTATGCTCAATTCTTTTATCTTGAACACAAAATTATTTTAGAATTCTCCTTGCCATGACCATGGTGACAATAACAGCACAGGCAACTGTCACTAGAAGCAAAGGAATGGCCCCAACTCCTCCAACTGGACTCTGGGTCAATAATGTTCCAGCGAGGTCAAGCTTTTTTCTTTTTTCTTTATTGTCTTTTTTGCATATAATAAAATAATATCATAAATGTAGTGTAGCGGGCATAGATACAAAGTGAAAGCATACTTTCACCGTTTCCAATAATTTTAATTTAAATGGGGAAAATAATTTAACAATTATGAATCTTAGGTCAAGGGCTTGTAGAGCTGTTTGTGAGGACTTGACTACCCTCGTCCTTCTACATTTACCCCTTATACTCATCCTAGTAAGTTGGATTGATTTAATTATTAATTTAACCTTTGTACATCCAACTGGCTGTACCCCCAGTCTCCCAGAGATAAGAAAATTTGAACAATTTTGTATGGAAATTAGATAGCAGAAATGTTAACTGCGGATCATCTGGCACCCGAAACTTTATTTTTAATTGGATCTTTGAGTTTATTTGCAACACCCAGCTTTAATGCTTTACTGTATGGAATTCGGTATGACAAATTACACAAATTTTCATTCATTCATTTGTTTCTTCAAAAAACATGAATGAAAACTCAATTTATTATTATTCAAGGGCGAGACCACTCCGAGCTGCATACAAAAGTTATCTCCGTAAACGACTGACGAACACGACGCTTCAGCATGAAATTCAGGTAGATATATTTTTTTTTAGATATAAAATGGATGGTGTAGTCAGGACATGTAAAAATTTATTATTTTATTTTCAAACTCAATCTCCAGAACCGTCTCTCACCTGTGGATGTACGTAAAAATTTTGTGAATCTAAATAATAAATAGGGTAAATTTTTTTTGGATAATATTTTCCCCATGTTTTTGTTTCTCTCAAAATTTTTAGGGTTCTCCAAGGCCTTCTTCACGGCAAGGCAAGAGCTTCCGGTATGTTCATTGTTTTGATACAACGACATCAATCTAAATAGACATTTGGTACACGACCAGTCAAAATGTAACATTTTAACAATTTACACTAAACTCCTCACATCCATTCACTTGCTATATCACACTCTCACACACACACGCTCTCTCTTCTTGTACCCATCTTTGCCTCTCTGTCATGTCTATGCAATTTCACCATCTTTCCCTTTTATAAAGTATTTTACATGAAACTTTTGACAATTCTTTTCTTGAAAAAAACATTTTATTATTCAATATTTATTCAACTTTGCACAGCTTTTGTAAAGAGTAAACATATTTTTTCCATTTTCTATTCCTATAATTTAGATACTTATTAAATAAACTTTTTATTTTTATTATTTTGTTCGTAAAACGCTCAAAAAAATATATTTAAAATTCCATTGATAGAACAATGGGAATTCGCTTTGTAACAAGTAAACCAAAATGTGAACCAAAAAAAGTATTTTAAAAGATGATATTTAATTTTATATATAAATTTCTTACGAGATTTAAATATGCTACAAAGCATAGACTGAGACAAAAAAAAGACCTTTTGACCTGTACCCATGGCCTTATAAAAATGACCTCCCCTCCCTTTACGTCCTTAATAGTGTCCTTTGACTCGTAACATATTTTTGACTAAATTTGATATTGTCGTTTTGTACTGTTGTTGAGAATTAAGAGGAAGTAATATTTCCCCTGCAAAAAAAAAAAACTTGAGCTTACTATTTGGCTTTTGTCTTATTTTGTTTGTTTCTTTCATCTCTCTCTCTTTCTTCCCTTCATGACCAAAAATTGACCAAAATTGACCAACCACTTGGGTAGATCAAGCACACCATCTCCAAACTCTTCACCTATCCAGACACCACGGAGACTTTCCACAAATGACCTTCGACCTCCGCCCAATCAACTGATTCTAACTAGTTCTCCATCTCATGATCATATTGGTCGTCATCATCATCGTCATCATAATAATTATGATGATACAGAGAATTCTACCACCGCCAGAAAAGTTCGTTCATTTCTTCACATTCCTTCCTTCCCATCCCAACTTGACATGCAAGAATTTTGGTCGGGTCTTCGTCGACCCAATCGATCCCCGACTATTGTCATCACTCATGAAATCATCGGCATTACAAAAGACAGTTCCAGTTCCATCTTAGGCTCTCCCTCCGATGCTGAACAACGACTATAGTCCATCATTACATTTTATTTACTAAAATTGTAATTAATCATCATTACTTAATTTCATTTCGCACATGACTATTTAAACTCAAAAAATGAAATCCATGTTCATCCAGTACATTTTTTAAGTACTCTTTTTAATTTTACTTGAGACGTAAAGGGTCCATCCGTATCTCCGAATTTACAATTTAAAAAAAAAGAAAACAAATGATAAATTGTACCAAAATAACCTTCATATAAAATTATAAGGCTTGTTAAAATTACTCTACAGATAATTTTTAAAAATTGTTCAAAAGAAGAAAAACCATTTATGATTAAAATTTAATTTTTCTATATTTCTCTCTCTTCTATTGTAATTAAGTAAATGACTTTGATAGAATTTTAATTAGAGTACTAGACAGATGCGTTGATGTAACACATAAAAATAACCAAAATAGTGTTCCCCCGGCAGAAGGAATATTGAACACTCGTATCTGTACAATGTTAAAAATGAAAAATACATATTGTATAATAGTTTACTATAATTGTATAACTATCTGGTAGATTAAAAATTATTCATATTTAAGTAGCAACCACACATACAAACATAGACAAGCAAGTACACAAGAATGGAGTATTACATTAAAGCCCAAAATATTTCATTCACAATTTATAGTGCCGTTAAGGGAATTACATATTATACAGATACTTGTCTAATGCTTCTGTTGACATTTCCTCCCCCCCTTATAGTACAGATGTGAGTCGTTTCGTCAAAATTAATAATTCATGGACGAGATGACTTCCCCCCCCCCTCTCTCTCTCATCAAGGGGAATTAATGTAGATCAATCAAACAAAACAAGTTAAATAGTATTATCTATGTTCCACAATATATTTTTCCTTTATAGAAGAAGAGGAAAAAAAAAGTTAACGGAGACTATCAAGTAAGCCATTTCATACATATACATATGAACTTAAACACAAAAATGGACCTTAAATTCTACATTTAAATAATGTTAAACAATTATATAGGAATAGGTTACAATATTTTCATTTATCATAAATATACAAATATATATATACAAAAATAATAGTACCTACTCTACAGATATAACTACAGATAATTATACTTTCAAGTTCATATTAATCGAAATAGAATTAAAAATTATATCATATTTATCTATAATAGATATGTGTATATGTAATGTATGTACAATGCTGAAAAAAATGTTTTTGCTTGCATTGTAAATTGTGGGTGTTGGAAAAAAAGAGTACCTTTTATTAAGATATTAAATGACAAACAATAATGTGTGTGGAGTGTTGTGGAACAATATTTTTCATGTGATTTTCAGTCTCCAAATAAAAATTCTGGACCTTCTAAAAAAAATGTTGATGTAGACGTCATCATAAATTTAAATTAATTTGTAGAGACAAAAAAAAGAGAAAGATTATATATTCAAAATTATACTAAAATAAATGTACCTAATATTCATTAAAAAAATCAATTTCAAACAAAGATTTTTTTGTTGAATTATTTACACAATGTCAAAGAAATCAAAAATAAATTCCTGGAGAATGTATAAAATTTATTGTCTGTTAATTAGAGGAAAAAAAAAGATTTTTATTGTTATACACATTCTGGGAATTTGCACTCTATAGGATATATATTATATTTAATGATGTTACATATTAATTCTGGAACACCTGCTGTAGTAGGCTCTCTCTCAATTGTTCCTTTCGGAAAAAAGAAATATATATATAACTGTAATAGTATTATATTCTCGAAGAAATAAGAAACCGGGCTTATTTTTCATTGCCTAATAAGTATGAAATGTGTATTTATGTACATATGATATGATTCATGTTACCTGAGATAAAAGAAATTTGCTAATTGAATGGTGCTACTTGTATGAAAATGAAACAAATAATAATATTTAAAGAAAAAAATATTGTACATTATTATCATGTATAAACCTGTTTAAAAAAATGAAACTAAAGAGCTTTGTAATTTACCAAAAGTTTTTTTTTACAAAAAAAAAAACTTGTGGTAAATTGGAGCTTCCCAAAAATGGAAAAAAAGTAAACCCAAAAAATATGTATTTTATAAAAAAAAAAATACTACATCTATTAAAGATAAGAATGTCGTATATGCGAATGCATGAAGTTATATTGTAAACATATAAATATAAGAGAAAAAAAATACCATAGCCAATTTAATGATTATGAAACAGAGTTACAACCAATTATTCCAGTTGAAACAATAAAAAAATATGGCAACAAAAAATATTTATCATTCCTGCATTTCATGTCTCTCTCTCTCTTTCTCTTCACTTTATTTAAAAGTTTTAATTAAAGTTGCTTCATAAACTAACATTTAATTCAGGGAAATTGGCATAAACAACAAAAAATGGAGACTACAGATACACTGTGCAAATATGAGTAAGGGAAAAGATAGAGAATTATTATGGGCCATGGGAAGGTAAATCATTTTGCTTTGGGTTGATAGGATTGGATGAATTGATCCCTTAAAAATCCAACTCACCATTGATTGAACATCCCCAGATTTCACTAAGCCCTCAGCCTCCCTTGGACTTTCTCTTTGGTATGAAACCCTAATAATTTCGTATGAATCGACTCCTCTACCTCTGGAGACTGGAGGCTGGTCAAAAAGTAAGAATGTGAACAACTCGTGTATTATCCTCATGAGCTGATATAAAAGAGGAAATCTGAGCTCCATTTTTAGAGAAAGGACTGTTCTACAGTTGGAAGGGATATAAAAAGCAGAAAATTGAAACTCTTCTCTGTCAATTCTCCATTAATCTTTTATACTCGTACCATCATATAAAGCATCTTTTGGATTTATAAATATACACCAACTTTTTTCCATGCACAGGGTTTTTTTTAAAACTTTTTTTAGACACGATAGATAATCTTTATTTTATTTACTCTCTCTCTCTTTATGCATTATACTCTTTTTTTATTGAATTTAAAAAAAATATTAATAAAATGATTCCTTGATCGTATAATAAAATGATATGTCTATAGCTTTGTCTAGTATTTGTAATAGTCAATAAAATATTTTTGACACTTTTATATCCTCAATTTTGTTAAAAATATAATTTCTTATTGAGCTTAAAAATTAATAGCTTTATTATTATAAAAACTATTCAAGTTTTTCTATTCAGTTGAAAAAGATGAGAGAATGAAAGAAGCTACACATTTCTTTTTTATTAGTTTTGATTCCTTGTGAATCGTCAAGTGCATCGTGAACATTTGAGAAGGGCTCAAAAAAAAGAATTATTTTCTTGAGAAACCTCTCAACTCCCTACATTTATGCACAACTTTCCAACTATTTACCCACTTCATCAAACTTATCTATTCTCTCACTTGTCTGAAAAAAGGGAGACCTTTTGAAAAAAAACTTGTGTCAGTTTCTAGTCTTTCAAAGTTGAGACGTCGAATGTTGGAAAATTAATCAAATCCTCAAAATTATTCTCAACTGGTTCCCTCTCAAAGTTTTCAATTAAGTAGAAAACTATATGTACATGTATACGTACCTGTCTATACATGTTTGACTCTATGAAGGGATAGTTATTTAGATGAAAATTTATTTTGGAAAAGGAAGAGTGGAGAAAATGCCACAGAGAGAATAAGCATACAAAAAAAATTTTTTGCTTATTTTACATTACTTCACAAGAGAAAGAGAGTTAGTTTGATATATGGGAAATAATTATAATACAAAAAGTCTCTCACAAAATCTTCAACTAAAGTCCTACGGGCATGTGGTTTTGTAATTCAGTGAAAGCAAGGAAATGAGAGAGAGAGACTACAAAGAATTTTCTTATTTGGAAGCTCCAATGAGATTAAAAGTTGAAATCATGTGTGTGTTATGTGTGTACATTCCATATGGTTTATTTGTAGATCAGTCGTCATAGTTGAGAATTATTTTGCATAAAATGCTCAACTACAAATGTACAAAGACTGAAGGGGGGTCCAGCAAAGTAAGTTGAGTGAGTCATTGTCTGTTTGTTTCCGGTAGCCCATGGCATTGATAAACAGAGCATGACCAACCAATCTAAAAAAATTATGTATTATATTTTAGATATCCCTCACAATTGATTTTAATTATCTTCAAGAATAATAATTCACCGGAATGGGTTCATCACTTCCAGACTCACCTTTTTCATATTTTTAATTCTGTTTATTTTTGTAATAATATTTTGTCTCTATTTATTATTCTTTTTTTCAAGGTTTCTTCTAAATTGGGTTGTCCGATTTGGCAAAGAAATATTATAATTTTTGATAAATGTTAAATATTAGCCACATTGTGGATACAGGAAAACACAAAAAAAAGAATTATTTTGAGTACACAAAACTATTAAAAAATAATGTTGTAAACAGACAAAGAATATTTTCAACTACGAGAGAATTTAAATGTTTATTACACAAATTAGGATGGGAGACCCTCTTGGGCACTTGGATTAGAAGAGCTCTCCGCTCTTTTCCATATTTAATTATGAAATATTAGCAAATATTATCCAACATTTTTTTTATATTCAACTTTCTTTTGTCTCTTTGTATCTCTACAAAGTAGGTACACATACTCAAGTTTTGGGTACGAGCTCAGGGCTATAAAAAAAGTGAAAGGTGTATTCGTACAACGTAAAAAAAACTTTGAGTCTTTGAGAATATGAATGGAAGATGGGTATGCAAATATTCATTTAAAAAATACAAAAAAATAAATAAGAGTAAAAAACCAGACTTTTTTTAGAGTTAGACATTAGACTGTAAGTATCTGATGTCTACGGTATAAATGAATATATGCAAATGAGTTCAAAAAAGGTCACCATGTGAGCTTGAGGCTAGTAAAAAAAATGTGCTCACGTTTATTTTCTTTTTAGCAAAAATTCATCCTTGACCTTTTAACTTTCACATGATCCGCCTCCACACCCTGACTAATTTTTTTGACTCATCAAAATGTAATAAAAAGGGAAGAATAGAATTTTTCCAAGATTTGGAATCATGTACTAAAATAAAATTTGTGCTTTCCCAAGAAACAAAAGAAAATTGAGATGGCTGTGAGCTGTGATTTTACAAAACTTCTTTGTCAGCTTTGATGTGCAAACTTTGTTGTCTTTTGTAGAGTTTACCTGTACAATACATATATACAGCTAAATATAATTTGTGTTAGAAAAAAGAAATTTGACAAGACAAAAGAGAGTTTGAAAATTTATATCCAACGGTTTTAAATTGACTAGTGCTTGAGAAAAAAAGGGAGGGGGAAAGGCGCCTAGACAAAATGGTTCAATTTTAGTGACATTGAGCAGAAAGTGATGAAGAATGACAAGAGAAGCGAAGCTAAAGCATAAATCTGTTAATGTTTTCTTTCCCCAGTCTCATGTAATTTGTTGTGCCCAAAAAAAAGAGTGAGGAAGAAGATGAAGGAGGAGAAAGTGGTGAGAGTTTACAAGGAGGATGGGGATGAGAATATTTTCGAGACGACAAAGTCTCTTACATGATAATGCCAAGGAGCGTGGCGAGGTTGTTGAAGAGTCTCTGGTTGAACTCGTTAATTTTTTTTCCAAGCTCGTCTTAAAAGCTACAACATGGAATCAAATTAATATTAATGGACCTTCTTTCCATTTTCATCCTCTCACTATTCTCATATACTTTCTCTCACTACCAAAGTGTGTGAGTCATGTTCTCGAGCTCCATTTTCACTTTCTCCATTCCTTTGGATGCATATCCCACTCCTACAAATGTATGTACATACATCATTCCCCATTCCGCGACTCTTCACCTTCCCTCATCCTTCCTACTCTTGTGCACACGACCCCAAATCAACGTGCTTCAGGATGAACTAGAGCACGAGTTTTTTTCCAGAAAGTCACACTTTCCTGTCATCAAATCCTTTCCCGTGCAACACGTGACTGTCCACAGCCACAGATAGAAGAGTCTGCCAGAATCACTAAATTTTAACTGGGTACATTCATGTCATATACATACGTGACAGTCTGGCACTGCCAGCTTATTGAATGTAGAAATATCACAATTATTTTATTATTCAAAAGAAAAATAATAGTGACTGATTTTGAATAAAAAAATAAAATTCTCTTGTCTTGCACTTAATTCAATTTTTTTATTGACAATAACAGAGAAAATTAAATTCTTTTGTGTAGGAAAACTACAATAGAAATTTATGTGGATGCTTTCACATGGTTTAGATTACAGAAGAGAGAGAGAGAGAGAGAAAGAATTACCGTTGACAAAGTATGAAGAGTATCAATATCATTTCTTTTGTTACTATATCTTCATGATATTCTTATTATAATAAGACTTTCCAAGTATCCAGGTATACATAACAATGTGTGTATGATATTCAAAACTCTTGTTGAAAATTTTATGTTTAGTTTGCCCTTTAAGTAAAATAAAGTATAATAATTTCATGGAATTTCACCCTTCCGACTTTCCTTCCATAGTTTTCCCTTTCTTCTTCTCTGGGGATTACGTGTTGACTATACCTATATAGAGCTATAGCATCAAAGAATGTCGAGCGGAAGACAGAGAGATTAGTGGAGAAACATTTAGCCAGGTTCACCATTTTCTCTCTCTCTCTCTCTCTCTCTTCTTGGAAAAAAAGTATTTTCTTAAGGAAGTTTACGGGAGAATTGAGATCCCTTCATGGGGGATTCATTGTGTTGTTAAATGGAAGGGTTTTTTAAAAAACGGGGAAGACTACGTGATCGATCAAGTGAGAAAATGTCACGTCTCTTGAAGGAACTTGATGCATTCATTATTTTCTCCCTCCATATTTTTCTACATTCTCCATTGTCCCATCCCAAAACCTTGCTTTTCTCAATAACTAAAAAAGCCAGTCGTCATGATTTCTTTTTTCTTTATGCATCTAGAATCCCATAAAAAAAATTTTTTTATTATTTTATTATTGAAAATAAGAAACCTTATTTGTAAAGAATCCATATAATTTAATTTAGTTAATTTCCCCTTTGGAATTATTTCTGAAATATCGACCATTCTAGAATTTTTATTCAAGTGAAATGGCTAGAATAATGATTCAATTCAGTTTTTTAAAAATGCATTTTGATCTCTTGACAATAAATTGGAATTTATTTGGTTGACAGCTTAACCAGGATAGTATTAATAGACTGGTAAAGGTCAATGAGAAATACTCTGCCACTTTTTGGGAGCACACAGAGTCCCCTAAATAAATACATGTCGTTCATTTACTCTTCTATAACCTGTTGATTTCAAAACTTGTCATAGTACGAGAGACCTACATGCACAACTCTTTTGCACGTACATGGAAGAGGGTGTGACTCAAAGAGAAACTTTAATGAAATAATTCTGCGGGTCACCACAGTTGTAAAGCTTTTTCAATTGTATCCTCATTTTGACATTTTTTTTTAAAAGTCACTAGGTCATTATGACTAAACTGAATGCATTCATTTCCTAAACTCCACCATACGCCATGTCCGTGATTTAATGTAAAAATACATTTTAAATTATCCTCATTTCTCAATTTAATCATATACTGCACACTGCACATACTGCTCGTTCTGTATTATACCATAAATTTTGGAAATTAAATTAGTGTCTTTTGTGTTTATCTGTTTAATCTAATCCAGTGACAAAAAATATTTGGAAATATTTAATAAGGTCAGGCCCTAATAAAAATAAATATTTGTTTACTGAAAACTTTGTCATCATTTAATTCTCCATTTTGTAGTTTTGTACATAAAACATGGGATGAAATAAATTAAAATTGGTGAACATGGAAAGTGCGTCGATTCCTCTTCTATTTTTGTGAAAATGTGAATTAAAGTGAGGATAAATGTATGACGAGGAAAAAGCCAGCTGAATTTAGAATCAATATTTTACTACACATTGTGTATAAGTACATAGTAGTACAGGGGGTTTTTTAAGTCGGTTTAACGCTACAGCTAAAAGGCAAGTACAAAAATTGTACATTTTCTCTCCATGACTCGGGCAAAGGGAGGAAAGGCTCATGGAGCACAGTAGCGCGTTGGGCCCACAAGTCTTATGCCCATGCCGAACGTAGGGCTCACAAGAGCCCTTATCTCTCATGTTTGTTTTAACCCGTTTATTTATAAAATTTTCATATTCGTTTTAGCCCTTGTTTATTTATAAAATTTAAAATAAAAATTCAAAGCATAAGTAAATGATGGCAACTCTTTTCCTTCATTTCATTAACTTCCTGTTAAACTCAAAATTGTGTGTGCATTATGTTATAATGACACAATTTAGCAACGTGTTTGGCTAATTGAAAATTCTTTTGGACAGCAAAATAATCCTTCTAGACTAGTTTATTTGCAAAATTTGTGGTTAGCTAAATTCACGTCGGCCCCACCATCAAAGCAGAATCTTATTAAGCTGGTCAAGAAGTTTAAGAGTACAGGTTCCACCTTGGACAAAAAAATACCCGGACGGCCAACAACAGTCCGGACTGCCGAAAAAATTCAAGATGTGAAAGATATAATTGACACAAGTTCCTCAATGTCCACGAAAATTATCGGAGTGGAAACGGAAGTGTCCAAATCCACTGCCTGGAAAATTTTGAGGAAGGACTCGAATTTCAAGACTTACCGTCCGAGAATTGTTTAGCAATTAAAGGATTCTGATTATGGCCCAAGGTAAAGTGACCAGTCCTCACAATTTGATATGGTAGCATTCCATAACTCTATTTTTATATGAAATAATTTTTTTACTCATTTTAGGATAAAATTTTGCACCTACTGGCTCCGCCGAATTGCTACCAACATTGCCCTTTTGCTCACAACTGTGTTTCCTGATGAAGCAATTTTCACTTTGGATGGATCTGTCAACACCCTAAATACTCGGTGGTGGTCGACTATCAACCCTTCCTTTCTTTGGGAAAAACGAATGAAGGCAAAGCAGGGGCTGAGTGTTTGGTGCGGAATTTATGCGGGAGGAATTATTGGCCCATTTTTTTTGAGAAGACAGTCAACCAGGCATCTTACATGGCCATACTTCAGAATGAGTTTCTACCGGCTCATCAAAATAATCCTGACCTCGTAGGGGGTGTGTTTCAGCAGGACGGCGCCCCGGCCCACTGGGCTCGGTCAGTGAGGTCATGGCTCAACCATCATTTTCCGGATGGGTGGATCGGCAGAGACGGGCCCATTTCATGGCCAGCGAGGAGCCCTGATCTTGCCCCTTGCGATTATTTTGTTTGGGAGTATGTTAAAAATCGTGTCTATGCCAGAAGACCTACGACAATCGATGACCTCAAACAATTTATTGTCGAGGAGTTCGCAACAATCACCCCTGAGATGTGCCGCAATGCTTTGACCACTGGTTTGGTAAA
>JAQIVZ010000213.1:0-90320 GCA_034700945.1 Arrhopalites spinosus | reverse complement strand
AGGACATTCTGAGGTTTGATATGAGCCCTCATACATGAAAATCGGTTCGGTGGAAAAGAAGTTAGAGTTGCACAGCGGTTGCATTTTTCACCCACAAATCCATACACTCATTTCATTGACCGGGTCCTTAAAATTATAAATTAACATCATATTATTTTATGCAGAAAATAAATTTACATACCGTCTAAAATGGCCTTTTTCAGAATAGGAATGGAAGAACCGTTAAAAGGAAGGTATCCCACCATCATAAAATAGACGAGAACTCCCAAAGCCCAACAGTCTACAGGAGGACCCTCATACCTTAAATTTTACAGAATATAAGAATAAAATGAATAATTTAATTCAGAAAAATATTTTAATTATTATATTTATTATCATACGATGCATCCCGAAACAATTCAGGAGCAGCCTGAAAGTAATTAGAAATTTGACTTTAGTTAAAATTCATGAAAAACAATTTTAAAAAATAACAATAAACAATATTTCCACATTAATTTCAAGTTATTTACATAAGGAGGTGAACCACAGAAGGTTGTCAACAATTGTCCTCTCTTGGCCACGGTCTATAATAAACATTCAAAATTACAATAGGCTCAAAATCACTATTAAACATTAAAAATTAACAAAGTATTTCAAATTGTTTCTAACCGAAAAGCCAAAGTCGCCAACCTACAAAATTCAATTCATCAAGATCAGTACTTTTTACATAATTCAATAAACCCGTGCAGTTTTTTTGCTTCGACTATAAATAAACTAAGTGACAAGTTCTAATTTTACTTGATATTGCAAAAGATTGATTTTCATTGAAGAAATTTTAACTTATTGATTTTTTACATAAACTAACATACCTTGACTGTGGTAGAAGAAGCAAAAAAAACATTTTCTGCTTTGACATCACGATGAATGATTTGATTGGTGTGCTATAAACAAAGAGACAACACGTAAATTATTAGCTAAAGTCCCCATTCAATTCCTCCGTCCATCAATCTCTTTAACCCACATCGAACACGGTCATATGTAATATTTACATTACTTTTTTCCCCATTCAAATGAACGAGAGAGAAAATCGTCAAAAGTAAAGTTTGTTCACAAAAACAAATAAGAAATTTATTTATGATCCTCATTATCCTTCATCAACAACAAAATGGGCTGTTTACTATTTACCCTCAAAATTCTTTTGTCAAAGGCCAAATGTCGTAATCTAGTTCAAGTTAGTCAATACTAATTAGAATTTAACAGCGCATTAACTCAAACACGAGTTCAGGAGGTTGAATATTATGGATTTAAATATGTAAAAAAAGACGTCATAATAATTTATCCTATTACATATCTTCATCAATGTGATTCAAATTCAAGTAACGACTTCCGTAAATGTGAACAAACGGAAACAGAATAAACTTTTCATGTCCCAAAATGGAAAGGAGAGAGGCAGTGAAAACGACCAAAATCAAGATGAAGAGTATTTTGTATTTTATACAGGAGAAAGTCTTAAGAGAAAGTCCCTCTTTTTTAATGCCAGCAAGAGAGAGAGAGAGAGAGAGAGAGAAAGGAAAAGAGAAACTGAAATTTAAACGATAAAAATTCAAGGTCCTCCAACAACTCTTAACATCTCAAAAAAACTCCCCCCCCCCTTCTCATGTTCATTTCTCATGCTCATAATTACACGTCCCATTTTTAACTGATTTTGCATGCAAATATAAATGAGCATTAAAACAAAATCGGAAAGTATACAAATATATATACAAATTAAATACTAATCACAGTCCACATAACTCTAAAACTTAATGAGCTTATGAACACATAAAAATTGATCATTTCTCTCTCTCTCTCTCTCTCTCTTAAAATAATTTAATTCTAACACCATGGTCCATGGACCAAGGTTATACGTCACTTTCCATACTTTTCATGTCATAATTTTAATAATTAATTCACATTTCAAGGAAAAAGTCTTCCTTTGATCTTTGACCGCATTAAAAATTAGTGACAATGTCATGATCGAGGTCAAGGGGTTTTTTTTAAAAAAAAACAGGGCCTTAAAAATGTATTTTATTTGCATGTGGTTTATTAATACTTTTTTAAAATTTAATTTTAGTCCTTGGCTATTTTTTCTACATGCAAAAAAAATCGCAATTTTTTTCGAATGTGTCAAAAAAAATCCTCCCCCTTAGCCTTCATATTTAAATTTGCCGTGTCTTTAATGACTCGATAATTACAGTGATGATTATTATGGAGTTTGGAATCAAATTCTGAGGGAAATAATTACTCTGAACATCCCCTTCTAAGTTTATGGTCATGGTCATCATCATCAAATCATGACGACGATGGAGTTGTGCGTGAATTAAAATTAATTTTGGGAAATTCACAAATTGGTTTACAAAAACTATTGGACAAGTTCTCTACATAAAAAATACTTTAAATAATTTTAGGCTTTTTCTACACTGTCTCTCTCTATAGACAGACGAGCTAGATAAATTTAAAACAGTTTAATAAAGTCTGAACAATTTTATTAATAAAAAAAATAAAAATGAAGCACAAATAAATGACCACAAAAAATTCAACAATCTATGTTGCAAATCCGACTGTATGATTTTTAGTACATTTGTAAAAATACTTCGTATGAATGAATTTTATGTAGGTCCTAGTCCAAGATTAAAAAAATCAGGGTGACAGAATGAATTCAATGCCTTTAAATAAAATTAAGAGCAGTTTAAAAATTCTCAATGCCAAGAATATTGGTCCACATGTTAAAATATTTTTAAAGATAATTTATCTAAACCTACAAAATGTCATAAAAATGTATAAATGTCTGGAGCACTTTTAGTTATCACATAGAATCACTTATCATCTCTAAAGTTGATTTTAAAAAAAAATGTCGTAAAGAATAAAATTAAATGTCAAGTACTGTACTAACAATTTTTTTCATGGAGAGGCCAAAAACAATTCTCTGACACTTTTTGTAATTATTAAATATTATGGGACTAAAGAGTTGAATGCAAATACTGCATCAAAAAAAATTTCAAGTTGAGCATAATGCAGTTTACAAGATATTTATCCTTGTCCATAAAATGTATAATTAATTCAGCATATTTATTTAGTACCTACAAGTTTCATGTGCCTGTGCCTGGACTGAGAAATACAATAATATAAAATAAAATAATTATAATTATAGCCTTACTGTAAGTAATATATCACAAGATCAATAAATTTCATGTTGATAAAAACTCTATGCAAAACCAAAGAACATTAACTTCATTGAGAACTTGCCCTTTTCAACTTTGTACCCAGTAACTAACTAACAAGGCAAAAGTACTACTAAATGTACTTGATGTGTTAAAGTTTTAATCAATATAAACTATATTGACGTTCTTGATCATTTTTCTTACATTTAAAAATTATTAAAAAGGGAACTCACCATGTAAGAAATGGCAGAGAGGACTTGTCGAAAAAACCGTTTCGATTCATGCTCACACAATCTTCCAACGAGAGTTACTTTAATGCACATGGAGAAAATAATTAAATCAATATTAGACTTTTTTTTCAATTTTAATTACGAATACAATAAACATGACTTGAGTAATAATAAATAAAAGAGAAATAATTTTACCTTTTGTGTACATATCTCCCTTTGGGGCCTTTAGAAAAAATCAAAAAACACTCCAAATTACTTTCACTTGACAATACTAATTACTAATTAGCAATTTTTTTGAAATATTTAGACGAAGACAAAAAGACTTACCCATTCCGAGATGAGGAATATTTTATTTGGAATTTCAATAACTTCATACAGTCTTTATGTCCATCAAATTGACAAAAATTGTGACAATGTAAAAAACAATGAAAACAAAATAAAGTTTAGAAATGCTAAAAAAATTAATTTAAAAAATAATTAATTAAAATTACCTTATGAGATGAGGATGAGATAAAGAGTTCATTGTGGCAATTTCTCTGGCTAACATTTTCTCAAATTTTGGTTCCACTCGAGTCCTGTCTATTATTTTGATGGCTACTTTCTCTGAAAATACATAATCAATAAAAATACAATTTAATATTTTATGATATTATGTAACATAACAAAAAAAGAATCATCCTAAACATAACTAATTGCAAATTAATATTATTATTAGTACTTCATCACATTTAGCCATGTAAATTTATACGACAAATATTACTCTCATTTTAATATCAAGGGAAAAACTAGAATGAATCATGTTCATCTCCTAGACTAGTACAATTTTGCAATCATAATATTATATGACATCTCAGTCTCGACTACTCAACACGCACTTTTCGCATTCATGTCGTCATAACTCTTACTCAACAAAGTCAAACTTTTATTATTTTCTGGTAAAATTAAATAGAAAAAAGAGTAGAAAATATTCATAATATCGATCCATCATGCATACATAATAATAAATATACATTACCAAGATTGAAGAAGAAAATTAAGCGTGATTTCAATCGAGACAATTATACTAAATATTTAATCATAGTGTATCTAATGTTTTATTAGATTTTTTTAAAAATTGAGGTTAAAATCTAGCTCATTGTCAATGTACTTGGTATTTAATACAAATAAAAAAAAATTTCATCACGTCACTGACTTTTGTTTAAGATCTTGATCTTGTCTTTAAGGTTAGGTCAAGCTTTCCTAATGATTTGTAACTTAAACATGAATAAATAGTAATATTAATTTTTATGTAATATAAATAAAATGGGTCATTATTTTTTTTAAAAAATGGTTACAAGAATAAAGTCTGTCGTGTTACAATTTTTTTTTTTAAAAAGTAAAAGCGTCATGGTCTGGGGGGTACAAGATTATAAGACTGGCCAAGACATGTCAGTCGTTGAAAAAATAAAACCTAAAATACGTGGAATTCACGAAACATGGGCTTTAGCCCCGAACTGGGCATGTTGAATCAAGTCAAGTCCTGTGACATGGAATGCGAAACTGCAATCTCAAAATTATCTTGTGAAAAATGTTGCAAGGCGTGTACATGCAAATACTTATGTATGTACATACAGTTGTATAATTACCCAGAATAAAAATGTAGATTAAATGGCACATTTGAACCAAAACTAGTCACTATAAATATGGCCACACGTATCAAGTTCATACTATGTGAACCCCATTTTACCAGTGACTGGATACTGTACAATTTACACACGCAATCAAAGTATTTGAACGCAATATAATTGTTAGGACAAGTTTTGAGCTTGCAACATTATCCCATCATAATAATATATTTTTAGACAAATGGTTCCAAGAGATCCATTTAAATTATTAAATGATATTTAAATTTAAATCTAAACTTATGACACACTTCCTCTGTCTACAATTCAGAGTCACAATGGTTAAAATTCGTGCTTACAAATAAATAATTAGTAATATTTTTTTCTTTACCTCGAATCAACTGATGAACTCCAAGTTTGACCTTTGCAAAATTTCCTGCTCCAATCTCTCCATATATTTTGTAAAATCCAATGGTTCGAGTCAACATTTTCTGTGATTGCCATTTTGGATCATGTTCTATTTAAATAAAAAATGAATTGAATAAAAAAGAATTATGGATGTAAAATATTAGTAAATAATTTTTAAAACTTACCTAATGTCCATACTAATTGTTCATAGATGCTTCGTCCCAAAATATTTTTTCGTGGTTTGACCTTGACAGGAAAATGGAAATTTGAGTCAATGTACTCGATGGGTGAACTCTTAGATGACAGATCGGGGGTAGTGAGGTCATTTAGCAAGAGAGTTGGTGTTATTGAGTCCCTCCTAAGTTCATCTGCAAGTCCCTCAGCCGAGGTTGGTTCCAGTTCCGGTGTTTCTTCCGACTGGGAAAATCTCTTTGAACTGTAGGAACTTCGACGAATACTCAATTTTCGACCTTTTACAAATTCAAGTTGAAAGCTAGTTAATTTTATGAATAACTTTTAAAAATTTTAATTAAAAATCTATCCATTTAATTTTACCTAATCTGTCATGAAGAAATCGATCTATTCTGCTCGTTTCTGATCCATCACTGCTACTTCCTAATAAAATAAAATAGACAAATTAATTGTACAAATTGTAAATTACAATTATTGTACAAATATTTCAAAAAAAAAATTGAAAAAATTAAATAAAAAATGAAAACTTTACCAGAATCATTACTGCTAGCATTAGAAGTCTGGGGTAGAGTGAATGTGAATGCACGAAATGGAGAAGTTCCAGTTGGTGACGGCATCTCAAAACTAACTTTTTTAATTTACATTTAAATCTTAATCTCACATTTCACAATTTAATTCTTTCCTCTTGACCACTTTAAATGAAATTATTACTTTCATTTTTAATTTCAATTTTTTTAAAACTTTTCCCTCCCATATTTTACAACCACTGATCTCAATAATAATTAGCAATTAATTAATGATTGCCACTTAATCACAAAAAAATATTTAGTCTCTTCACATTCTTCAAAATAATTTCACTTGTAAAATGGTCTTTTGAAAAGTTAAAAAACTTTGACTTTTAACTTTGGACGACACGACTGTAGGAAGTGACCCTGCCACTGTTTTTCCCTCAACTGAAAAAAGAAAATTTTTGCACAAAAAAAAGTGTTGACAAATAACACACAAAAGAAAGAAGAATTTGGCAAATTCTTGCAAAAAAAACTTGTCTCGACCGTCTGCACCCCACCACGGTCACCGGAATAACACTAAATAATTAAGTAGACTTGTCAGTCGTCGCCGTCACTCAGTTCCTGACTGAATGTTCATTGGTAATTGATTCTCCATTTGGTTGAATTGAACCCTTTTTTTATTCTTGTGAAGGTTCAACTCGAATATTCTTTACAAGTTTGAGTGAGTGTGTGTGTGTAAGTATTTACTCAGTCATTCTTCCGTCTCAGCCTCAAACTCATTTCCCGTCTTTTCAATCCATTATCCAATTCCTCGATTATCCACATAACTTTCCTGGACAATACCCCCCTCATTTCCACATGGACATGGACAACCCTCTCATTGAGAGAGAGAGACGGACACAAAATTTATTGACAAATGAGTTGAAAGCACTTGAATAATAAATACATTCAAAAAAAATTGTCAAAGGGAATTGACGAGTTCTTTTTCTCCTTGAAATGATGCAAAATATTTTAAATATTAAGTCCTCCACTTATAAAATGCACTAAACTAAAATTTTGTTGAAAAATAGGAAGGGAGGAAGCACAAGGGCACACACGACACTAACAAATTTAATGGAGAAAAATTACCCTTTTTATTTGTCAATAATTTTGTCACAAATAAAATTTGTTGGAGTGCGAGAGAGCAACAAATTAAAAAAACGACTCGTTGCCTTCTTGCCTAGTACAAGACTGACACAAGAAGAAAAAAATGATAAATAATAATTTTGTGGACCATTTCAGTGACGAAATGGTTCACAACTTGTACAAATTTCTATCACGTGACTAAGTTACAGTTTACCGTGTGTAAAAGGTAAATGGGATATAATTTAATATAATGTTGAGTCTTATTTCATAAAAAATGACTGCGTATTTTTATATATGTAATTTTCTTATTGTGCAAGGTGGACGATAAGATGCATTGATAAATTATTCCATTTTATATGTACCTTGTCCCCATATGAGTCTGCTTTGCTCAATGTAGAAATATTTTTCGGGGGCATAATACTCCCGAGTATATTTTTTTACTTGTGTAAGGGAAAAGATTGCATGCAAGCTGAAGCTGGGGCTCCATGCATGGTATGTGGACCATGGTTTCTTTTTTTTGTCTTTAAAAAATTCTCTTTGCACGATCTCAGTGTCAATCCATGACCAAAACTGTCAAACTACCAAGGACCTTGGCACTTGTTTACCTTTTTTTTCTTATTATTATTAAATAAACGTTTTTCGTCACTTTGAGCGTCCGTGCTTTTTTTTAAAATAAAAATTATAGGGGGATTAATTTATAAACGAGGCTTTGACAGAATAACAAAGAAAGTTTAAGTTGGGTTACTTTTTAATGAGTGGAAGGACTGAATATTTCTAATTTTGGGTTAAATTCCATTGGGAAATTTGACTCATGACATGGAAACTTTTTAAATAGTTTTATTGTGAGTAATTATTTTTGAGAGAGAGACATTTTCATGACATTCCAAGAAAATATTTCAAGGCTCATTTTTTTTCCTCTCATCCTTTCATGAATTCTCCGGTTAGTAGATTTTAACAATGTGCAACATGAAACTTTGAGAAAATGTCAAAAATATTTTGTTTTTTTTAGAAAAAGATGTTGCTCTAAATACTCTTTTTAATGGTACGAAAAATTGGAACAATAAAGTAAACTACTGGAAATTAGTCATGTACATAAGTAGCTTTTCGTCTACATTTTGTAATCATAAAGTTTGACAAGTTTTAAAATATGTATTTCATTTCTATAAAACTAAATACTAATTGAGGTTAATCTTGATGCGACGTTGAGGGCCCGGTTCTTTGCATGGAAAAAACTCTATTCTCCCTATATTTTCCGGGAATTAAACCCCTCCATTTTCAGTGAAAATTTTTCACAAGTCTCAGTTTTTCACCAGTTATTTTTAAATTACCAGAATAATTTTCAGTATATTTGTGGGGGAACTGAAAAAAATTGGAGAAACGTACACCATGAGAGAATTAGGCAACAACTCTCGCGCATTTCATTTTCAAATTTCTTGACACTCTCCAGTTTTTTAAGTTGTTTTACAGCTTCATGCCATGAATTGTCAAACGATAAAGTATACTGATAAGCCCTTTAAACTTTACTTGACGTCTCAACGATTTTCTAAGTAAGGTGATCAGGGAAATACAAGACAAAATATTTTAACTTAACCATCTTCATCATTATGATTTGACGGTGTAAACTCATGGTATAATCTATGGAGTTGAAGACAATAAAAAATAATCTACAAACTAAGTTTAAAAGGGTGGTAATTTTGGTAAAATATAATTCAATCAAAATACGGAATTCAAATAAATGTAAATCAACATTTCAATAGCACAAGAAAGCAAACTGATGTTGATAATATAAATAATAATCACATCTCTATTATAAAGACTTTCTTCAGTACCGAAATATAAGCAAATATAAGAAAAATAACATTATGAAATACAAAGATCGCATACCTTGAGTAGTAACAATAAATTACTTGTGTTTGTCATAAATCGCCGTGTAAATAGTAATGAACAAATAGGGAAACAGATATCAGTATTATTGTTGATATTATTGCAGCATTTTCTTATAGTCCCCAAGTATGCCAATGATCAAATCGACGTCCTGGATAATATTCAGAAATTTCCTGGATGCAATTTTGGAATTTGCCTTGTGTTGTTCCATGAGATTCCTCTTGATATTCAATTTTTCTCTAGCAGCTGCCATTTCTCGTTTCTTCTCCTCCAGTTTCAACAAATCTCGTTCCTGACGAACTTTACTTTCCTCAATAGTGACTTTAAGCTGTTCTTGTGCCTCTAAAAGACAATTTACATAAATTATCAATCAACTACCTGTACTTTATTCTTGTAATAATGAATTTTGTATTTATGATAATGTATTCCTCTATTTACTTATTATTTTCTCCTCTGTATCAAATAACTCGAGTCTCCATTCCTTGTTGATTCTTTTCTTGTCCTCCAACTTACTTTTCTTTTTCAAGGCCTTGTCCGACTTCTTTTTAATTTGTTCACGTTGAAATCTTATGGCAGAATCCGGATCTCTTGAAGGTCGAGGGTCGGAGTCTGAGTCCGAATTTGATGGTGCTGATGATCCAGAACGTCCTGATGATGAACTGCAATTGGCCTGCTTCTTTTTTGGCTTGTTGTCCACCGGACGTTGATCCAATCTTCGACCCTCACTGGAAATCATTTTTTTAGAAACAATTCGAGGAACGTATGACTTTGCTGCAGCCGTGATAAGGTCGTGAAATAGTTGTTTTGTATTTGGGCTGCTCGTTGACATCCCTAAGACTTAGGGAGTAAGTACGACAACTTTTGAAAAGTTTTCGGCCAAAACAAAACGAAAATTTACGTCAAATTTACGAAAAAAAATTGTCAAAAAATAATTCGTATTTTGGCGGGTGGACGTCGCAGTGTTTAATGATAATTTGCATATCAATTAAATTAAATAAAATTGAATTTTATTTCACTCTGCCTCGACTTTGTCCCCGAATATGTTCTTCTCATCATTTCCATGTACTTTTAGTTGACTATGAATAGTCTGCAGTTTTGTGTGTTCCATTGCGAAGAATATTATTGATGGATCATAGGCTATGCTCCTTTTTAATCAGTACTTGAGCAGTATTTTACTAAACTCCGGACACAGTATGATTATACGCTACATTTTATTGAATTTTTATCAAAGAACAATGATGTACGTTATTCCGAGGAACAATAATTTTCAATAGATATGTACTATGTACTGATCGCGTGTAGAAAAGAATAACACAAGAGAGAAGCCTGTCGTATGAATTTACTGTAGAACAATTATGATTCATATGAACACTGGAAATTGCTCTCAAGTACATATGTAAAAGTATTTTATTAAAAGACATGTCTTGTATGTTAAACAGGAGTTATCCAAGATTTGGCCATGTCCATTGCCAACATGTTAGAACTTCCGTTCTTTTAACCACTTATGTTTTTCTTGTTATAATGTTATAATTTGTAAATTATTATAATTTCGCTATGTAAGTAAATACATAGAACGAAAAACCGTAATTATGATTTGATGAGTTCCATTTAATGTATGTAATGTTTGTAGAATGTAATAATTGTCAATAATTTTTTATTTATTTTACAACTATTTATAAAACAAATTTTTATCTATTTTTCTAATTTTTCTATTTTTTTCTCTGTAAAACCAGAACCATGCATACCCCAAGGAATTTTTATATCAGGCATGTCTTTTGACTCAAAAAAAGTATATGATAAAATTATGTCGTGAACAAACTCCATTCTGGGATCTTCTGAAAATTCTGGATCTATATAAAAGAAGACGGGGAGTTCAACTAATTCTCCAGGATTGAGTCTTTGCTCCTCAAAACAAAAACATTGAATTTTATTGAAATACTGTCCAGCCTCAAAGGGAAGAACGTTGTACGTTGAAATACCATCAATGGGTCTTTCTGTCTTATTCTCAGCTCGATAAAATGCTAAAGCTGTCTCCCCGGGATGAACCTAATATAAAATAAAATAAGTTTATCATTAGTTTTAATTGTTTGATCATTCTTCATAATATGGTAAATGTGTGGGTAATATAACTTACAATGATTTCTTGTTGTTGAGGATGAAAATTCCACTGCATTGATGAAGATCGGTCTGCATTGAAGATAATTGTGATTTCTCGATCTTTTGACGCTTTCATATCTCCAATCAACTTGGATGGGTCATGGGTACTGACCGTACCCCCGTAACTAAATGACTACATAAAAATATTATTGTATTTTAGTCTTAAAGTACTTTAGTATATTTTGTAATTTAAAAAAAATACCTGACAAAACAATCTATATAATGGAACTGCACAATAAGATGCTCCAACACAAGCTATTCCAATAGCACATATATAATATAAAGTTGATCTTCTTGACTGTTTCGTATTTAATGCGAGCCGTGTTGGACCTTCGTTAGGTTGCTCTTTAAAATACTTTGAACTTAATTGAAATTGTCGTAAATTAACCAGTGTAACACTTTTTTTATTTCTATATAAATTAGGAAGGATTTGATGAAGCCGGTGGACTAGTTTTAAGCTAGATAAAGACATAATTAACTAAATAAAATTGAATTTCAATAATTAAATTGAATAAAAATTCTCCAAATTTCTCGCCGCCTTTGAATTCAAACTTAAAATTTTTAAAAATATTCCAGATATCCCTGACACGGTTTCTTCCATGTGCGAGATAAAATAATAATTTCTTCTTAAAATAATCATTTTAATTGTGACTTTAATAGCTCATTATGTCATCTACTGTTGTGGTTAAGAAAAAACAAGTCATTTCTCCTCTAGCGCAAATAAAAGAGCTGGAACAGGACCCAAAATTACTGTCATTATGTGAGGAACATCTTCCACCGAATTACGATTTTGAAAGTAAGTTAAAAACATTTTATTAAACATTATTACAACGAATACGACTATAAATATTACGATTGAAATTAATTTATTAATGCTTGTTTCATTTTCAGTCGCAAAAACGGTATGGAGAATTCGGAAGACTAATAATTGTCATACAGTTGGATTGCAAATGCCTGAAGGTAAAGAATTTTATTTCTACAAAAGTATTACAAAAGTATTAAAAAGAGCATAATAATAATTACTGTTGATTTAATTAATTTCACAGGACTTCTTCTATTTGCAACAAAAGTGGCCACTGTACTCACCGAACTGACAGGAGTAGAAACAATTTTAATGGGGGATGTGACATACGGGGCTTGTTGTGTTGACGACTTTACTGCGAGTATGTTGGGAGCTCAACTCTTAGTCCACTATGGTCATTCTTGTCTAGTACCCACATCTGTCGCTTGCCGCATTGAAACAATTTATGTCTTTGTCACAATCAAGTACAATATCGATCATGCCGTCGAGTCCATTTCTAATCTCTTGATGGATTGGAGTACAAAAAAAGGTGTTGAGAGTGCCAATCCTGATAAAAGAAGACACATTAAAATTTCACCAGAGCTCAATGAAGAGACAAATGAAGGGTCAAATAGTATAAAACCTCCATTGAATATTTCTCTAGTATCAACCATTCAATTTGCTAATAGTTTAGCCATAATTAAAGAAGCCTTGGAAAAAGAAACAGTTTCAGAATCTTGTCATCGTAAAATTCAAGTGACAATACCAAGATCAAAACCATTGTCCAATGGAGAAATTTTAGGCTGTACAGCCCCCAAAGTTAAAGATGATATAATTATTTATGTTGGGGATGGTCGATTTCATTTGGAGGCAATGATGATGGCTAATCCTTTAATTGAAGCTTATAGGCAAGACTCTCTTTCTATAATAATTTTTTTATCATAGTTGACACACTTTTAATTTTGTACTTTTATTGTTTTTTCAGATATGACCCTTATAACAAAACACTGACACTAGAGCTGTTTGATCATGAAGAACTTCATAGAGTCAGAGGAGGTGAATTGAAGACACTTCAAAATGCAAGGGGACGTCTTTGCATTGGAATCATTTTAGGTAAAGAATAATTAAAATTAATTAGTGATATTTTTATTGTGTATACATGGCCATGATGATAATTTTTTTTTATTCATTTAACAATATAGGAACTTTGGGTCGACAAGGGAATCCCAAACCCCTTGACTATGTTTATGAGCAACTGTCGAAACGACACAATTGTTTTATTGTCCTCATGTCTGAAGTTATTCCAGCCAAATTGGCTCTATTCAAGTCAGTTGATGTGTGGGTTCAATTTGCTTGTCCTCGATTGAGTATTGATTGGGGCACCGCATTCTCTGTCCCCATACTCACACCCTATGAAGCCATTTGGGGATTGGAAACTTCTGTTGGATCATCAGAATGCTGTCAAAAGGGACAAGGTGACTGTACTAAGGGGAATCGAGAGGAAAGTTCTTGTAAAACTATTTCTTCAGAGTATAAAGGTCATCCGATGGACTACTATGCCTATGACAGTCTTGGACCCCATACACCGAATTTCATGCTACCGGCAAACCCTAAAGTGAAAGCCGGGGGAAAGTAGATAGAGAATTCATGTATTACATTTTTTTCTGTTGACCAACCACCGTACCTGATAATTAAATATCAACATTTGTACGTTTCGAGTGATTCTAAAGTTGACGCAAATAAATGTTACGTTGTTTTTAAAATATTTGAAGGTATTTTTGGCATTTTTTGGCTTGGAAGAAAAATCATTTTAATTAGAAAACCATTGAACTTTCTATGTTCTTCTGTCACGTGCGTTTTTCAAAAAACTTGCAAGAGGAAAAGTTAGTAAATTATTTTGGTCTTTAACCTTTCATACATTTAATAATGATGGTTATTTATTGACTAATAAGGTTTAGTTGTGAATCGTCTTATTAATTTCACGAGTCTTGAAACTTTTAATATCAATCCAACGTCTCACAAGTCAGAACCAGTTAAATATATTTAAAGTTTCTTTAAAGTTTTTTCATTTTCTACCATTGGGCGTATATTAACAATTAAGTCAAGATAAAAATGATAACCAGAGAGTGTAGATTAACTTTAAATCTGTAAATGTCAAATCATTTGTAATTGTATTCAAACTGTGATCATCTTTAAGTGAATAAATTATGGAGACTTTATTGTCAACAATTTTTGTGATTGCTATAATCTTGAGTGGCTCCCATTCCACTAGGTATGTCTATAAATTTTATTAAAAATAAAAATCAAGAAGTTGATTGAGATAAATAATTATTTATTATTGATTTGGCAATTTTAGGGTAATGGAGAGTCAGGGTCAATTTCTTCGAAATGACTCTTCAATTCAAGAAACTATTGATGACATTATTACTCCTTCAGACACTTGCAAGGAAATTGTTGCCCAGTTTGGCTCTGCCATTTCCAACTTTACTCGTAAGAAATATACTGCTACATAAACATTTTACTTAAATATATGAACGATCGTTTGAGTACCACGACGTACAAGACAAGTATTTAGTAGACAATAAATGAAAATTTAATGAACGTCTGTATATTTTTAGTGTGTTCTGTAACAAATGCCCGACCAATACATTTGTGTCAATGGTGTATTCATCCTTACTTACGGGTTGAAGGTAAATTAATTTGATTTGGAATCCATTTGGATGAGCGCATAATAAAATTGTAGAAATATGCTTCATATTTCCGTCTCTTATATTTTTCAGAAACTCATCAAGATTTCGTGGCAACTATTGATGAAAAGGGGAATCCGTGTAAAGAGTATTTCACCAATTTAGGTACAGACTTTTAAAAGTAAATAACAAATGTAACGAAGGGGAGAATGTAATTTTTCTTAGTTGGTCATGTGAAACCGATTTAATTTTTATGTAGATCGGATCGAGATTGTGACGGATGCTTACAAATACGTCCACAATTTGTGGTTAAAGGGCAACTGTAACTGTAAGTTCGCAAACTAATATGACATGTATCAGTCGTCTTATTGAACAACTCTATCTTATCCTTCATAGATTGTTTCCGCAAAAATGCCAATGGTAGTATCATTGACAGGGCTACCGAGGAAGGTATTAATTTAGTAATTTCTATTCAATTTATCAAAGTCTATTGGTATTTTATATGTACATGCAACGTTTTTTTAGCTGTCATGTTTGACCTTCTGTATCAAATGACCAAATCCTGCTTTGATCGCAACATTGATTCCAATGAAACGTACGACTATTATTAATACGTTGATGAATTTCATATCTTAGTACAACTAATCTAACCCGTGTTTACATATTTAACTTTTTAGGTGTACATTGTGCAAAGCCAACTATAATAATTTGAACAACTATTTCATGTGAGTTTAATAGTTTTGGGACTGTTACGTAGGGCATTTACTCTGGGCATTTTAATGACTTTTCTTATTTCATGTTTAGTGAAATGGGAGAGAATATGTGCTTGGACATTGTGGACACGATGAATACAACGAGGGAGATCTGGAGTGATGTCTTTCAATGTTTTCCTAACAGAAAAGAGGAATTTTGGCTGCATGTTGGGATGGGTGTCGTTGGGATAATTCCAATTGTCTTTTATTGTCTCGCTTTCCTTTTGTCCAACGTACAAGAGGCTTCCGTTCTACATCAATCAAGACTGATAGAAAATGTGGCTAGTAGTAGTAGCATTTCTGCTAGTATCATTCGGCGACGTCCTATAAATTCCTCAACTTCACATCTCACTTTCAATTAATTTTTTCTAGTTGTCATAATTTACGGCAAGTGTACGTTTAATTTAATAAGTATACATGAAGGTGTACATTTTGTATGCTCATAAGTAGATGATGTAATTTAAGAGATTATTTAAGTAAACATTCGTGCTTTGAGACTGTGATGCAAACAATGAATGTAAAATCAAACATGTTAATATTTTTATATGTAAAGTTAGTAAAGTAGTTAACTACACGATAGTTATTTATATGTGCCAAATGTACATACAGTGCTGTCATAATACAAAAATAATTTTTGGAAAAAAGTATTTTGTTTTTGTCACAAGAGAAAAAAATAAATACATTAGTCCACATTGGAAGCCTATAAGCTTTGCACATTTTTTGAAATTGTCCAATTTTTTTCGGCTGTCATTTCTCATAAAGTTTTCTGTTTTTATTGTTATTTGTTCACTTACACAACGTCTAATATTTACGAGTCAAGTCAATTTAATTAATTTGAAGATAATTGCTTAGATAATTATTACTCTTCAGTTAACTAAAATGTTTGCTCCCGATATCCAAGCTGTTGTATTTGCGGCAGGTCGCGGGTCACGTAAGTTCAGGACATATTAAAATATTTTCATGCAATTGTACATAAAAAAAAGTTGGACAACATAATAATCAATACTTTGAATAGATTATCAAAATATTAATTTAATTAATAAATTCTACTTTGCTTTTGTATGTTATATAGGCATGACTCAAATGATTGGCAATACGGTTCCCAAGTGTCTAGTAAAGATTTGTGGAAATCCTCTTATATTTTATCCATTAAAAACTCTAGCTAATTACGGAATAACAGGTAAAATTTTCAATTAATAATGTTTATTAATTATCAGTAGCAATCGTATATTATTATAATAAGAATCACTTTACAATCATGAAAAATAAAATATTCATCATCCATTGTAAAGTCTTGTCATTAAGTACAGGCTAGTGGTAAAACTAAACTAAAAGATTATAGGAATAATTGTTGATTTTCAGATGTGGTGGTAGTAGTTCAAGGCAGAGAAGATGTTCAAAAAGAAATTGCAGGAATTGGCAGTCGTTTGGGAGTACGTGTAGAATTTGTTATTGTGGAAGAAGACTCGGAAGATTTTGGAACATTTCAGTCTCTTCGTATACTTATGAAGCGGTCTTATAACAAGCAAAAGGTATGTCAAGCATTAATTAAATTAATACTTGCCATGTAATTATTACAGTTTGCAACATGTTGACAATTGTTTTGATCATGGTTTTTTTAATCTCTTGACTATAGAAAGACTTCCTCTTAATTTCTTGTGACACCATCACAGATGTGTCACTTCAAAAGTTTGTAAATTTTCACAAAACTTATTCTTCGGGCTGTACAGCTCTCTTTGTCAAGAGTTTCCTTCCAATTTTACCAGCAGGTGTCAAGTTTCCGGGTCCAAAGAGTAAAATTAAACATGGTACGATAAATTTTTTTATATTTAAATTATTCTCCTTTAAAGAATAATTTAATTGAAATTGTAACTTTTTAATTTCAGAACGGGATGTAATTGGAATTCAACCATCAAATTTTCAACTTGTTTTTCTCGCATCCGAAGCAGACTTTGACGATGAGATAACTATTCCCGTTGAAATGCTTAAATCAAAGTCTCCACATACCAAAATTATCTCAAATCTTCTTGATGCTCACATTTACCTCATAAGGAGAGATGTACTTGAAAAATATGTTCCCGACAAGACTTTGCAAGTTCAAAATAAAATATCAAAATATTCGAAAGAAATTATTTATTTTTGTTCTAATGGTTTTTTTTAATTTTTACATAAACAGGGAATTTGTGAGTATTAAAGGGGAATTTATCCCATTTTTGATAAATGAGCAGCTAAAGAATTTGGATAGTTTACCAAAATCATCAAATCCCATTATTGCCTTCAATCCAAAAACAGACTTGACTCTTCATGGATTTATGGAACCTGAAAAAAATTGTTTACGAGTCCATTCAATACCCACGTATTCGATAGCTTGCAAATCTGTAAGCTAAATTTCAATTATTTTTACATGTATAACTTCCTAATAATCATCATCTCATTATATTTTTACATTTATTTCCAATTTTTTCCTAGGTGGAATGGCTCAAGCAAACTTTCCCCAATGAAATCGAATTAAGACCAAAAGAAACAAAGATTTCAAAGGCTAGTAAAGTTACTGCAAGTCAAATTGGTGACCAATCAACCGTAGAAGACAAAGTCAAGCTAGTGAATGTGATTTCAATGGAAGGAGTGAAATTTGAGGCATCGTCAACTGTTGAAAATTCAATCCTCGCACCTTTTGTCATTGTAGGAGCCAACGCTGTAGTTAAAGAATGTTTAGTTGGTCCAGGCTATCAAGTCCCAGAGGGAGGACGATTTGTAAATGAACATTTAACAGTGGCAGAAGAATCTTTCTTTGATGATTGATTACTGTAAAAATCATAATAATAATGCATTGCGTTTAATAAGCGCCGTGTATCTAACATTTAATTCGTACAAGAATCAATAAATAAATGACCATCACAAGAATAATTTACATTTCAACAAGAGAAGTTAATTGGTGTGTGTTTATTTTTCATTCCAGCATCACTTCTTGTTTAAACAACAAATTCTAGTTTTAAATAAATAATAAATGTAACAAATCAGCATCTTTATCATCTACAATTCATGGCAATATTTCTCCTTGTGCTTTCTCTCTAAAAGCAATACTAAATTATTGTATGTACTTCACTATTTAATTTTTTTTTATCATAGCTGGTATTTTTTTAGCCAAGTATTTTATATTAATGATGCGTTTAACTACAAAAAAAATAAGATAGGCAGTAAGCAACATTACTTAACCCCCTTAAGTACTTTTTTTTAACTCACAAGATTAAAATCCGTGCTCAACATTCATTCATCAGACCATTTTATATTTTTTTGATTCTCACTCATTCTTTTCTCTACTAATAATAATAATATATAATAGAGCTCTTTTAAATACAATTTTACAAAGTATTGCACATTTAAACAGTGTTCACTCTTATATTGACCCTCTCATAAATTTACTCCGTACATTGTAATCATATTATGTAACGTCACTTAAAAAATATCTTTGGCCAAATTTCAGAGTAGACAGAGGAACAGGTATCACTAACCAGAGTCACTATTTAATAATACTTAAAATTCATTTAAATTTTTTAACCAAGAAGGAATAGAATACAACCACCATTATATTATGATTTACAGGTGCTGAGCATTGTTTGCAATAATTATTATTTAATTGCTCCTTATTATTATTCAGTGTAATAAGTTAGAATCTCATAAAATTGTGCTGTGATTCTTACATTGTAAAGTTTAAATAGCTTGACCAATTTCATTTAAAAGTTAGTTTACTACATATAATGTTATTTGAACTTGAGCCTTTCTTTTTAGTCACTCGGCCTCTTTTCTAGTTAAATATAATTTTTTTAATAATAAATGGTGAGTGTTGTTTAACATTGATCATGATAATTCAAAACACATTAAATAACATTTTATAAGACTTATTGGACGGTATAGAAATAGAATACATTGTTAATTATTATTTTCTCTTTCCCCTTTCCCTTTCTAATTGAGTACCTGTACATTGTTTTCTCTAAGGGATTCATCAAATGATTGTGAATTCTTTTTTTGAGTCTCAAATTAAAAAGATAATATTACTTACATAAGTTATAACATGTGACACAATTGAAATTGAATAAAAAATTATTGTTATCATAAATTCAGAATTGTTACATCACACACAACCATCTTGATGATAGGTACAATTTATAGCAGTGATTATTTTTTATTAATTAAATCAATTTAAATAAAATATTAGAATCTCTAACTTCGAAATGAAGCAACATTGTAAGTAATGTGTTAAAATAATATCTCCTACATGTCGTTCAAACTCTTCTCTATTATTTATGTTATCTACTAGTAGCTATTGCTTGGACTTTCATTCTCCAGTTTTACAGTTAGTAATATTTGTGATTAGATTTTTTCATATAAAACAATAAAAGCACTATAAATCTGTAGTTAAAAAACCTACAACTTTTTCTAAAAAAAACTTAACAATAATTTTTAAAACTACTTCTATCATTTCATGCACGTGTACTCGTAACTTTAATTAACTCGCAGCAGCCTACAGAGTAGCTTAAAAATTTGCATATTAATTCTAATAAAATTCTTTAGTCACTTTTCTATAATATATTTTGAGTTGCTTTCTTTCCTCTTTTAGTGCAATTTATACTGCACCAACATACGTACTTATGAATCATAAGTTATGATGGTCAATATACGAGCAACCGAGGTTCTGTCATGTTGAGTTATTTCTCTGCTTCAAAACTCTAAAATTCTCTAGGACTATAGGAACTAAAGCTACGTACGTACTTTGATATTTGTGAGTAAATCTGTGTATAATTGGAAATAGAAAGTCAATCTCCTTATACAATTTAAAAACAAAAAAAAAGGAAAAGTTGATTTAAAAATAAGGATGACCATCTCATCTGCTCACATGATGTCTGGGACTTCCAAATCCACCAGTTTTCGGTCCATTTGATGGCCCTGTGCCAACTCGATTGGCAGGATGTCTCCTAAAATATTTTTTAAAAAAAGGTTAAGTCACTATTCAAAAAAATTAATTAATCCTGAATAAATTTTTTTAAAATCATAAATACAAACCTAGAATGAATTTTCATTTCTCGATCCAACTCCATCGCTTCTAGTCGTTGGTTAAGCTCTAGTTTTTGGTGAACAGCTAAATAAGACGAGTAGAAAAAGTGAATATTTTAATAAGAAATGGATTGAACAACAAAAAGTAACTATTAAATACTCACCAAGCTTTAAAAGTTGATTTAAAGTTTTCTTTTCCTCTTCAGCTGCACTTAATTGTCGTTGCAGTTCATCCACTTGGGTTGCATACTCCTCGCATCTCGCAGCAAACATTGCCCTCAAACCTAGAGTTTAATTTATAGCAATTTGTTAAATTATGTCCATCTAAACAACTAATCAAAAAAATGAAAAGAGACAAAATTCTTACTGGAGAACGTGGCTGCGTCTTCTTTTAGCAGTCGCAATTCATTCCTTAGTTTAAGCATAGTTTCCGACACCATTGTTTTCTCTGTCTCATATTTGGCTTTGAGATTAGCCAGTGCTTTCTCTGCTGCTAATTTATTAGCCTGCATAGTAAGGATTAAGAATTATTACAGTACTTATGAAACATTAATTAATTTATGTAAAGCAAAGTAACACTAAATAAATGAGTTGTTATGTTTAAAAAATCAATTTTACCTTAAGGACACTTCTTAACGTTGCATTTTGTTCTGTCTTGGCTTCTACCAAAGATCGGTATTCACAGATTTGATTCGATAATTCCTCCAGGGTTGGAGCTCCGATGCTCTCAGGTTCTCGATCCGCTGCATTTCCTGTTGAATTTAACAGATATTAAATTGTGCATTTTATAATTTAGAAAAAGTCAAAAAAATTGTAGGAATTCAAAGATTCTTGTCAAACTTCATACCTGCGAGAGCAACAGCAGCCATCACATTATCACGCAAAATTTTCACCTAGAACAATTTTTTTTCCCATGATTATAATTATTTCGACTCTCATTGCATTATATAAATACACATGAACGGGTACTGTGTATACCTGATCTCCAAGAGTTTCCACTTGTCGAGCAAAAGTGACCTAAAAATAAATTTATTTAAGGTCAACAAAGTTTGTTACGCAGTGTAAGATTTTAATTAAATATTAAATTAGTCAGTTTTTTTCTTACGTAACCCTCCCAGTTACTCGTTGCCGAAGAAGATTTGGACTTGAGTCTTCCCAAAAGACCCAAAATTTGACTGTTTTGTTGGAATACTGTGGATTTGATGGGAGAGCCTCCTTTTCCCTCTCCCTTGCCTTGTTGTTTATTATTCATGTGGTCAAGCATGACTCTATGAGGAGTTACTCCTTGAACTTGACAAACTTGGTAGTACAGAGCAGCCAATTCTTCTGAAATTATGTTCAGGTCAGACTGAGTCATGTCAATAGTTTTATGGGCATCGGCAGCAGAGTCATCCATGGACTTGAGTTCAATGTCCATCTCTTCAAGTTTCATTTCGCAAGTTATAAGTTTCTCCTTCATATTTGTCATTTCACTTTTGAGAGCAGCAGCCACGTCCGATATAATATTCACTTCAGCCTTGTCAATCGTACTTAATGATTGTTTTAAGTCATCCAACTCTTTACCTGACACATTAAACCAACCTTGTAAGCATATTTTGGACTCTGACTTTGGTTCTGGTTGTTCAAGTCTATGACTATAATTGACATTCAAAAAATTATAATTAATTAGGTTAATCTTGGACACCTTGATGACTTCTTTTAAAACTGTGATAAATACTCAAACAGAAAATAAAATATACTTAAATACCTAGTTTCAGTTTTGACAGAATGCAACGCGTCAATATGAGACACAATAGTGGCCAAAGCAGTCTGAAGACAAATTAAAAAACCAATATTTATTAAATGAATCCAAAAATTATGGATTAAATATGTTTACAGGAAAGTTAATATAAATTGAAAACTTGTGCTATTTTGTTTACCTGGAGTGTGGACACTTGACCTTTTCCTTTTTCTACTTGATCTTGAATTTCTTTTAGACTCTTTGTTAAGGCATTTCCTACAAAATGGTAAATGGTAAAAACATGTTAATAGAGAGGATACGTTTGATAATTAATTTAACAGTTTAATTTTGATCAAAATATTAAATGCTTACGTTCCACTTCCACAGTTTCAACTTGCTTTTCCAGTTTCTTCATTTTATTCAAATGAATTTCACTGAAGAGGTCAAGCTGTTTCTCCTGTGGTCGAGATTCCGCTCCGTCCATGGGAACTTGTAATTCCTCATCGCTATCACTGCCAATTGTGCTGTCCTCATGAATGCCCCCTGATAAAAACAAGAGTGAGGTTTATAGAAAAAAATACTCATAAAACGTACTTGACAATGAAAAAATGGCTATGAAATTAAAAAAGTTTTACTTACCTCTTAAAGACAAAGCTAAATTTGAAAGATTCATCCTGAAATAGAAAAAAAATAAACATGATTATTATTAAAAATGAAACTTGTTCTGTGTCAAATTAGGATGTACATGCAAAACGTTATCTGTATATGTATTTCTATATCATACAGTATAACAAAAAATTGCAAAAGAACATAGTACTCACATTGACTCGGAATTAATTCTGGCATCCAATTCTTTTTTGAGAGCGTATCTATTTTCCCTTTCATTTTGTAAAGCTTCAAAGGCTTCATCCATTCCTAAATTCAAAAATAAATAAATAAAAATAAAGTAGTAAATATTTCATGTTAAACCGGTAGTGGACAAACAGAAAAATTTTCAACATATTCTAACCTTTCTCGGCTAATTTCTTTAAAGTTGTCAATTCTTCTACTTGTTGTTGGAGAACAAGGGCTGATTCCTTTTTAAAAATATGGAATTAAACGATTAAAAAATAAGGCTAGATAAGTGCTCAGGTACTATTCATTTTTTGTAATTATTGTACACAATGTTACCATTAATCTGCGGATTTCATGTTTAGCTCCTTCAAATTCTACTTGAGACGACCGAAGGACTGACACTTGTTTTTGTAATGAAGTATTCTCTTCCTCCAATTCTGAACAATCCTTCATGAGTCTTCCTTCACGAAATTTCATTTCTTTAACTTCCTTTTTGAGCACTTGTTTTTCTACATGTAGTCCCTCAGCCTCCCTTTGTGATTCAGCCAAGTCAACTAATGAACGTTCCTTTTCTGCTTTTAATCTCTCTGATAAAAACAATACATTATTCGTTAAATCTTTGAAATTAATTGGAATTATTAAATAAAATATAATGACACTGTACGTCATACCTTGTTCTTGTTTATTTAGTCGTACTTCACTCTCCAATTCCAAAATTTGTGAATTTAACGAACATTCTAAGGCGGCACTCTCTGACAGTAAACTTTCCTCATGTTGAATCCCAGAAACTATGTAAAACAAAAATCAAATTAAAACCATATTCAATTTAATTGAATGACTTGATATAAACTTACTCTCGGTGATTTTGTGTGTCTCATAAACTTTGCCCAATGCATCTTTAGTCAATTCTAATTCTTGTTTCGTCACATCATAAATCTCTTCTAATTCTGTACATCTTTGAGTTAATTTTCTAAGAGAAAACAATGACAAACTTTTAACTTTGATATGTTCAAAACTTTAATAAAAAAACACAATTAAATATTTTAACTTACGAATTTTCTTCAAGAAGACCCATTCCATATTTAGCAGCTTGAAGATTTTCACTTTGTGTCTTATCTAAATCTCTTGTCAGACGAGCAATTTCTTCCTTCAAACTGGTCACATCCATGATTGACGGATTTTCAAAGATTTATTTACAAAAAAAAACTAAAAAATGAAATCCAATAAAACAAAGGATTTCAAATCTACACTATTTATATTTTAATCTTAATTAAATTCCCACTTCACTTCCGGTTCCGGTACTCTTGATGAGCCACTGCTGGGCATCTTCACATTTGAGTCAAATCATTTGACTAAATTATGTGCATAAAGTTAATTCTTCAATTCCACAAAGAGAAGAAAAAACTACAACATATTTTACTTTAATTAAACAAAATTTAAATGTAAGTACAAAACACTATTTAAAAACGACTGTCAACCATACACCTCGTTGTTTGATCACTTTATAAGAATAAGTCTGTCAAGTATAAGACTAACAGTAAAACTAAAGTAAAAAAAATTGCGAGACTTTGTAGTCTCTTATATTTGCAAATATATATGTACGTCAATAAAAAAGTATATGGACTATAGCAAAAAAAACTGTTTTTTAGTATGCACGACGCTTTTCCAAAACTGTACTTGAAAAAAATAATACTCGTTATATTCCTTGCAGTTTTACCTGAACATTGGCCACTTTACGGCTTAATCGAATTGTACAGGTGAACAACAAAACATCCTCCTTTATATAAAATGCATAAAAAACCAACACTTTAGCTCCTGTCTCCACTCGACTAGCCTACTGATATACAAAATTTTGGCCGATGCATATTTGTATCATGTACATACCTGCTAGTACCTGCAATCAAAACTGAATTTTTGTCTACTGATAAATAAATAAATGTTTAAAAAATGACATTTCTCATTAAAACGATATTTTTTATTTCCAATAAGTTATACTCGCGTGTATCTTTTACTTCACTTAAATACCTTACTTAAATAATTAATTATTATAGGTACATACTTTACTATATATAGTTTACTTGGTGTAATAATAATAATTCTCTTTTTTTAGTTCAGTACATCATTCTTCCTCCTAAACATAACATAAATTACACAAAAAATGTATAAATATTGGTTAAATTTTATATATATATAAATCAAAGTCAAACTAAATGTAATAATATTTTCCTAGTCTCTCGATGTACACACATCCCCCCTCTCTATCAATTCCAACAACTCTAAAAAAAACTTTCGTCTTTCCTCTAGGTCAATCTTTACATAAAACCCCCATTATAATATTTTTTTCCTTAAAAAAATTCACTAATCGTAAGTAGATTCTAATTTAATTTAATCATAATATTACATATGAGAGTTTATGAAACAAACCCAAAAAAATCGGACTAGACGGAGTCACAAATGTAGTAAAATGGAAATGTAAAAAAGGGGGAATCGAGAAACTTTACCAAAAGTGAAGTTTTAACTTACATCAGTATATCTATACGATAGGAATAGAATACCTTTTGGCTGACCAGTATCATACAAAATAAAGTACAATGACTATATATATAATAGAATATATATATATAAATATGCATCAATATTACACAATTGATTATTTCATTTTTTTATGTGTATTAATCATTAATCATCATAATACATAAGTAAATTCATAATAATTCATGTAAATGTGACATATTATGTGTTGGACGACACAATGAATATATATTCACAGTATCATAATCATACTAATCTACTTTACAGCACATCTACTAATTAAAATGATGGGGAAGGAGATTCTATTTAATCTACAATAGATTTGCGACATTTAAAAAAAACATTTAAAAAGTTAAAATCATTTAAATCCTATACTCTTACGATTAGTATTTAAGCCATTTCATTTCAGAACGGCTTCATTCAACATATGTTACTTTATATTACGCCGTCATGATGATTATAAATCATAATTGCAGTAATTCCTAAATATTTTTTTTGAAATTGTAGTTCTATCATCTAAAAAGTTTGTCTTAACTTAGTAAGGTACGCTTGAGAAATCTTTTCTTTTTTATATGTTATAACGTATTTTATAATAATAAATCTTCATAATTGATTCCTTGTTCCAACACTTTCAAAAAACATTTCTTAAGGACTCAGTGATGATAATATTTTAGCTGGCAGTTGTACCTTTAGCTCATTTGATTAAACAACTTGGTACTTTTACATGGTACAATAAAAAATAGACGAGTAGTAGTTTTTTTTTCTTTCATGTCTTCACAAATAATTTCTTTTCACTATTTTATATGTCACCTCCCTATTCATTTATATTTTTCAAGTTCATAGAAAGCTAATCGCACAAGTAAGTATCCACACCAAGAAACAACACGTGAAGTCAACGGCAGTCTCTGTAACAATTCACTGAATACACTCGTCTCTAAACTGGAATAAATTACACTTGCTTTTTACTTAATTTTTTAAATCATTGTAAACACTCTTTTGAAAACTACACTCTTAAAATACAAGAGAGGAAGATAGAGAGAGAGAGAGAGAGAGAGTTAAAACTTTAAAAATTGACGTTGACACATGCAATGTATATAAAAGTGATACTATTATCTAACTTATATCTATAACTATTCAGGTTGTCCATGTGTTTCTCCTTTTTCTATTTGCGGCGTGTGAGGTATTTCGCCAAATTATTTATATTCATGTTTCACTTTTTAAACATTTATAAGAAACTTATTGAGCTTCTGAAAATATTGTTGGCTATTGTGTCACTAGAGTTTTTTTCGTTCCTTGTTTCAATATCAATTAATTTTAATTATTTTTTGTTGTGTAGAAGATCAGGTAGAGTTCTTCAGCTGTGCTAGTAGTACATTGAGTTTAATCATTGTTTTTTTATTCTTACATTTTCAACAGCTGTTACAATGGGAGAAGGTCGACGAGATTAATTTTAGGTTGTGTCATGTCTTCTGGGAAATATCGGATTAATTTATCAAACAATTGACTTCGCTTGAGTACTTTGTCATCTTCTTTACTATTCTCGTCTTCCGTCCCTTCTGATTCATCTTCCGTTGAGAATAATAAAAGTGTAAGTCTTTGAAACTGAAAACAAGAAAAAAAACAATTATTAAATTAAATCATAGTTCACAAACCAAAATAAACGAACGACATGGATTTTTTTGTATTTGTATAATACGTTTTATTAGTAAATTGAATTTTTAGCTTACTTGAATAACTTCATCAGAACTGTATCCATTAGAACATAAATTCAAAATAAAAAACATGATTAAAATTTTTGTCATTACAATGTCATTTTGGGAAGATGACCAACTCGTTTTGTAAATTTTATATTACACTTTTATCATTAAGAAACAGTTCACTTACTTTCGATCATTATGATTAATAAGCTCCGACAATGAAGTTTGAAGATATAACAGGGCAGTCAAAGTGTCTTGTGAAACCAACTCTTCAAAACGTCGTCTTCTCAACATCAACTTACACTGGCGAAGTAAATCTTGATTTGATGGAAAAACGTAATTAAAAATTTAATGATTGAGTTCACTTAAATGTTATTAATAATGTAACTTTTTTCACCTTGTTTTGATGGGCGAATCAGTCTCAATTTCCAAAAGTCGTCGAGTCTCAACTTTGGAGAGGCTGTAATTAGATTAAAAAATTAAATTGGTTAGATATTTAGCCATTTTAGAGACATTTACTTGTGGTAAATCTTAATGAAAAACTTACTTGGCCGACCAGGATTCCCACCAAATAAATAATGTACCTATAAATAATTAAATTAATTTTATTTTACATTGAGTTTATATACAAATTACTCTTGATTTAATTTCAAAATAAATTTGTGGACAAAATGAGAAGAAAAAATTCATGTAGTTCTTTACCTTTTTAACATAAATCAATTGATGGGCAAAGCGAGGACAAGGTTCCATATTCTCAATTTGATTAAAACTTTGATCTCCAACTTGATCATTTCTATAGACGCAAGACCACGACTGTCGTACCATGTCAAATACCCAAAAGGAATTTTGAACATTCTCATCCCTCTTATCTTTATCTTTATTCAAACCCTAAACAAAAAAATATTCATTCTTACAGTTAATTTTTTCCCTTTATGAAGGCAAAAATAAATTCCCAAAATTATTTTTTAATAGGCCAAAAAATTAAAAATAATGTTTTTAAAACCTTACCGAAAATATATAAATCTCATTTAAATCAGGATCAATGGTGGCTCTCTATTTCAAGAAATCAAAAAATGCAAATTAGATTTCCGTTTTTATGCAATTTTTATTTTACCCGCATCATTTGGACTATGTTTTAAAATTGTATACCTGAGTAAATCCAGCTGATGGAGTATTCTGACAACATTTTTTCGTGATATCAGAGCCCTAAAAAACCAAAGAATTACATTAACCTTTTCATGGTAGTTATCACGACTTTTCATTTTTTAAAAAATTAATATAACTTACAGAAATGATTTCTAGTTCATCCTTGTCGACATCATAAGAGAAAAAATCATTCAAATATTCCTTTGCCCGTTGTCCTCCAAAAACGTATAATTTCCTAAAGCCCTATAAATTATAAATATAAAAAATAATATATGCATAAAGTATTGAACTTTAACAGTGTTACAATGCAAATAATCTACCAAATTGACAACTATAATTTTTAAAAATGTCACCCAGTACTTACCGGATGAAACAGCATGGAATGACCGACACGAGAGCGAAATGTATTCTTTTTCTAAAAATTAAAATCAAATCAGTCCAATTATGTAAAAAAAATTAAAGTGCGAACGTAGTATGTAAGTAGTAAACAAAGTTAATTGCACAAAATTACAGGTTTTGGAGTGGCAACATCACATCTTAAGAGAGTCCATGTGTTGGTAGGAATATGATATGCATACAGACCTACACAAATAAATAAATTGTATGTAGTACATAGACTAGATAACTAACAACTTTACAGTATGAAAATTTTTTTATGATACTATAGACAAGCTTTTCAATTTTTGTTTACCTGAATACGACAATTCAGATGACGCAGATGAGGGTGAAGCACTTGAAGCAGCATGATTATTATTTATAGGAACAACAGGTGCAATATTTGCATCTTCTAAATCTTCAACTCTGGCCACTCCAACGTCGTCCCCACCAACAATTCCAACATTACCATAATCAAGATTATCACGATCCTCTATGTCACTCACTCGACGACCTTGAACATCTGTTTTATTAACATGAAAAAATTACCACAATTAGACTAATAGTAATTAACAGGGAAAACTTCAATGACTCAATAAAAGTTATTGTGGAACTGGAACAGATTTTAAGAGAAAAGCCAGATGTGTCAAAAGCGCATAATAATAAAAAAATAAAATAAACTTACCGACGGAGAATAAATGTGGATTTAACGTCTCTGACACACTGTAAAAACAGAGTAAAGAGCATATTTTAAAGTGATGGCAAAAACAATTAAATGATAAACATTGTCAATACTCCAGCATTAAAAATAAACCTGCACCTTGTATTGTTGGTTAAAATTCTGCCTCCAAAAACATAAATAGTTCGTTTCTCTACGTCCATACACATTTGATGGTCAAAAATTAACTGTGGACCGCCGAATGTGGCTGTATCTTCCGTTATTAAGGTCCAGATATTTGTTTCAATGTCATAGACGTAGAAGTCACTCTGTTATTAAGACAAAGAAAAAAGAAATTGATTATGAAAATGTAAATAATATTTGCACTAATAATATTAGTGTATAAAAGTCAATAGCATAGAGCATGGCTAAAATATAATTTACCCTAGTAGAAAATCTGATGGGATCCCGATTCTCGATGTATCGGCCGAGAGTATAAATTTTAGAGGGTTCTGTAATTAAATAAAATAAAAATATTGAGACAATATGAATTGAGTAGAATTTAAATATGACCGTAATAAAATTTCCTTACTCTGTGGATCCAGGCACATTTTATGGCATGAACGAGGTGATGGACCATTCTAAAGAAATTAATTAAAAAATATTAAATAATTCTCACTGTAAAGAAAACTTGCGCCTTAAATAAAATTGTTATATTAATTAATAATTGTGAGACAATCATTTACGTTGACAAATTCTTTTTGTATACAAAATAGTTACCTCTAATTCTGTATTTTGACTAATTAAGGTCCACTTGTTGGATGGTATGTGAAAAGACCAAAAATCCGCCAAGTCTTTGATTCCGTCCCACCCTAAAATATATACAAAAAAAGCCTTGAAAAATATGAACCAGTTGAGCAGATCATTTTAATTGTTCATAATATTGACAATTTATAATTATTATCGTAATAAAAAATTAGTAGAAAACAGTAATGAATGTACCACCAAATAGATAAATAGTCTCAGTGTTAGGATCGCTACACATTTGATGACCACCCCGCATCCCGGGTCTTTGAGGTGCATCGACTTGACGATCTCCATCAAAGCCTTCCAGGTCAATGGGCGACCATTTTGCTTTGTAATCTTGTTGAGAGATAAAGTCATGGAAGAGATTTTTGTCTGCAGATTTTTCTAAAAATCAAAAGAGCAACATATCAGTCAAAATTCATTGAATAATTAAATATTATATGTAACAAGGGCTCATGACCAAATCAACAGTAGGAAATAAAGTCAATGATCTGACCAACCTAAAAAGCACTCTGCTCCAACATAGTCACCCTTTTGAACTAAAATATTATGTAGCTCCGTCATAATTGGATGTTCTAATTGAATTCGTGTTTTCTTTTGTAGTGACTCAAAAGCCTCGACGTAGTTATGCTCTGAAAATACAATTCATAAATTAGTATATTCCTCACACTCAAAAGTTATCTGACAATTGAAAAGTGAACAAAACGTTTAAAGAACCACAAATTATGGTTACATTAAATTGAATAAAATCTAACCTCTAAGATGTTTTAGGCACACACGAATTGCTTCTCGCTCACGATACTATTAAAATACATTTATCATGTTATACTAGTGCATAGTTTGTAGACAAAATATTGAGGAAAGCCAGGAAAGTACAATTACAAGTGTACAAATAACTTCAAGACTTACGCTGTTGAATCGAGTAATTGACGGTTTCACATACTCAAAATCATCTATGCCATTCAACTCGACATACCAAATGCTGAAATAAAAGTAATTAAAATGTTGACACTTAACATAACATGTTGTTATGACCAGTAATAACTCTCAATAAAAACTTACCTAAAATTAAAGCTTGGCCCCCACGATTGTAAAGGAACAATTTTAACAAATCTGCATGGGAAAGCATAACTGTCAATCTCATGTTTTAATGTAAAGACCTCAGGGAAGCTATCATTTTTTAAACCGCTGAAAAAAAAGAACACAAATGAGTAATTTAGATTTAAGTCAAGACTTTAAGTCACAGTATCAAGCATATGGGACATAATTTTGACAAATACGTTTCGAAAACATTAAAACACATACCTTTCTAAAAGTTCAATCATATTATTTTCCGACAGCCCACCATACACCTTAAATTTCTTGAGGTTGCATACCTGAGATGAAATCAATCAGAATTTCAAATAGAGCCCTTTCATAAATGAAATAAAACAAATTACATATTGAATAGACGACTTACATGAGTCTTTTCAAATTTTCCAAAAGTAATAGATTCCAGAATTGATACCCGCTGGAGTTTTAATATAATGAACTGCAATACAAAAAAGTCACAAACGGTTAAACAGGTATAACAAAATATAAATTATAGTTTATAATGGGTCATTCATGTCTATTCTTGTCTGTAATTATAATTTACCTGTGGAGGAGTGTTTGAATCACTTGACCATCGTGAGGTTTGTTCTTTAGGTCGATCTTCCAGAATATTTCTGTTTACAAATGAATTAAGAAAATTTAGTACTTGATAAATCACATTACAAAACAGAACTGTGGTCAAATAAACTGAAGATAAAGGCTACTTTGTATTTGATGACCATTTACAATCAACAAACCTTTACAAAAAAAAAATAATATGAAAAAACCACTTACTCTGGATAATAAGTTGAAGAATAACTGGAGCACTTTGCTATTTTATACTGAAGTTTCCTTTGAAACATTTTGATGAATAAAATGAATGATAAATAATTTTAACGAGCAATTTAAAGATAAATAGTTCCGAAATAGGGATCCGGGTAAAACACAATCTCACAAGATTTTTCACAAATTCATAGTATGAACTATGAATTTTGAGGAGAAACGTGCAAAGTCACACAACAATAAAAGTATCATGTAAATAAATACATAATTTCACTATAATCTTTATCAAATCAAAAAGTATAGAAATTTTTCACAAAAGGACGAGAAAACAAATTAATTAGATGACATTTAGCTAACAATACTAAAAATGACGGTTGCTGCTCATCGTACGACTATAAATGTACACTTAACAATTGCACAAGAAATTATAAACTAAATACAATTAATTAATTGTACACTAATTTGAATATGCACTTTTAATCGTTAAAATGAGTTTCTCTTGCACTAGTTTAATTGAATCGAGTAATCCTTAATATGCAATGGAATGAAAGTTTAAAATTAAAAAGTTTTTCTCGGCGAACTTGAATTGCTGCGGCTTTAGGCTTGTAACCTGCGTCACGAGGCGCCTGCCTAACGGGCCTCACATTTTAGTAAATAATTAATTTGACGAGATGGGTTCATTTTTCATGTTCATAACATTGCCTTTTTTATTAATAAATAACTCTGAGAAAATTCATAGTCAAATATATATATTTATATAACATTTTTCCATATAAAAAAGGGTATGTCTAGCTTTTGTTGCCATACTTGAGTTGTTTTTTATATTTTGTAGGATTTATTCCATAAGCCTTTAGTCGATCATCATCAATCCCCATGACCTCCGTATTTGTACTTGACCTTTTATTCTTCTTGTTCTTATCATGATGGGAAGACGACATGTGGTCAAACTTTCTTTTCTTTCCCTTGTTCTTGTCATTATTGCACTTTGACTGCCCCTCATCCATGTCCATCGGCTGGTCTTCCAGTGCTTTCTTCTTTCTTTTCTTTTCACTTTTCACATCTTGCACGTCTTCCTTTTCGGCAGGGGTTGGAGTGGGTTCCTGTTTAATAACATTCTTATTTTTCTTTCTTTTCTTTTTCTTGTCACCATTCGTGGTACTAAGGTCAGGAGACTCTAAATTATTTTCTAAGGTAGATTCAGAGACTGCCTCAGTCTTTATTTGTATTGTTGATTCCTCTGTATCTTCTTCTACTGATGTTTTGGACTTTTTCTTCTTTTTGTTTCTCTTTCTTCTCTTTTTCTTCTTGTCACTGTCTTCTACGGTTGGTTTGGCCTCATCAGAATCATCCCCACTCTCATTTGCCCTTTAGAAAAAAATCATAGACAGTATATATACCATTTGTATTACAAGATGTAAGATTAGACAATTAATTGGAAGATAATTTTATTAATGTAGAGATAATTATACTTACGGAACAAAGACTGTTGGTAAAACTTTCTTTTTGAGTTTTCCATTAGCAGCTTTCTTCTTGTAAGCATCAACCTCATATGTTTCCTCCTCTGTCGTCCGGTACTGGTAGGTTTTCTTTAGTGAGGCCCATTGGTTCAATTCACGATCTGGGGCTCGCAAGACCTAAAAATTCAAAAGACAAATAAAGAGAAGAAATTAGTTTGTTGTGAATTTAAATAATATTTAAATATGGATGACAAAATGAAAATAAAAAAGCATAATACCTCTTCTATACTTAATCCAAAATCATTAGGAGTAACTTTTCGATACTTGAATCGACAAGGCAAGTCACCAATTAAATCTTCAAAATCTAGTTTATAGTACTCGTCAAAATAGTCTTGATAAGATTTATGAGTTGTAGACTCAAACTTGGGTTTATTTCGTTCTAGAGCTTGAAGAAATATTGAGGATTTCTTCTTGTTCTGACGCTTTCCTTTTGACGCCTCTATCAATTCACTAATCATACTAGATTTTTTAGTACTAGCACTACTACTTTGTGGTTTGGGTTCTTCTTCTTTGATGAATGACTCCTCAACCTTAGCCTTAGATTTCTTTTTCTCCTTGCTTTTTGATGGAGAATTTTCAGCAGCGTCGACTGCATCAGATTCAGAATCTACATCTTCTTCATCTGTAGGACAGAATGGTGCCACATCTACAGAAAATGACAATTATATACCTATTGAATTAAATTGTACTAATACATTTTTATAAAAATCTCAGTATATATTTTTTGAAATAAATATACAACAAGTACCTGGAGCATCCAACTCTTCATCAAAGGGAAATTCTGGTTTCTCATCATCACCTTCAACTTGATAATATTGCTCATTAAAAATTTGTTGCATTCTTCGATCATGATCCTCAGGATCAAAACTGTGAAATACGCAAAGGAAATAATATTTATTGTAACTATTACAATAGGAAACAGACTTTTGAATAGTATTTTAAAAAATCATTATGAAAGCCAAGCTACAGAAAAATAAATATTTTTTGTACTCACTCTCCCTCAATATCCTCATCACGAAAGGCCAGATTTTCGTCTCCTGTAATCTGTTCAATTTGCTTTAACTTTTCTAAAATTTCTCTCCTTTTTAAAGCTTTCAATCGTTGAATTTCTTCTCGTTTTTTATCCTTTTCAGCCTCCTTCTTCTCCTTCCTTTCGTCCCTCTGTTGTTTACGCTTTCCCTCTGCTCGGCGTAAAGAAGTCTCGACAGTTCTTGGATATCTTTTGATCTATATAAAATATTCAGTGCAAATTAATAAATATGTAAACTCAAAGAGATTCGATAATAAATTAATTAATAAAAACAAAAAAGTTTGTTAAAAAATTTTTAATTAACTTACAAACTCTTGATCAGGTTCCTCAAATCGAAAATTATATTTATGTTCAAATTCTTCCATTTTATTAACTTCTTCTTCGTCTCCTGAAAGACCTGCCTCATCAGAATCATGAACAATTTCATCATATGATGGAATGCGACTCTTATCTTCCTCCTCTTTGTATCTACGATTGAGAATATAATCTCGAAGAAATTTTTCATCCTCTTGTAATTTTGGATCATTCCAATAATCTCTTAAAAATTTGAGTTCATCCGATTTTCCTCCTTTTGTCGAGTCCAATTTGACCAATTCTCCTTTTAACCATTTCGTGTAGTCTTCTTTTTCCTCTTTTTCCTCATCCTCAGTTTTCTTACGTTTTTTAAAAAGATTGGATTTTTGATAGTCATCTCCTTCATCCCCTGAATCAATTCCTTGCAGAGCCTCTGAAAATCCTTTTTTGATACTCTCTTGCTCTTGGACATAACTGGGCTCATTTTTCTTCTCAATTTTTATTCTCTTGGAGACTCCATACTCTTCATCATCCTCATCTTCGGATACTAAAGTGCCCTTCTCAAGAATCATTTTACGCTCATGATCTTTGAGTGTAATTTTCTCATCCTTGTTCTTCTTTTTTGGCTCGGATGATGATGATGAGGCTGCATTTGCTTCATTTTTAAAGAAAAATAACTTTGGGTCATAAATCTTGGGATCCTTCTTTTTCAAGAGTGCAAATGTTTTAAAAAAATCCTTTTCTTTCTCTGTTGTCCACTCTTCTTCAGATGAGGTTGAGTCGTCATCCTCCTCGTCGAGATCATCCCCGTAACGATCTTTGACTGTGAGAAATAAGTTAATACAAGCATGAAAAATATTGAAATTCCAAACACGATGACATTAAATTGTTTTTACTCACGTTTTTGAAGCTCTTCACTCCCCCTCCATTTATCGTAGCGCTCTGCATAGTTTGTATTTATCTTCAACTGATTGACACTTCCGGTGGTCGGGTCATCGTCGGAGTCTCCTCCAAAATCAAAAAGTTGTTTTTTATGCATGTTTATGAGCAGAAAAAACAAAAAACACGTGCTCGAAAAATTCACACTCTCGCAGAGTACCCAAGAATTTCTAATTGTGTCAAGTTTCGTTAAGGATTGCGGCAAAAGGCCTTTTTAAAAGTTACATAAAGTACTTGAAATTTGACTAATTATCATTAGTTAATTTTGCTTGAAAATGGCAGGTTCAAATTTAGCAAGATTTGGGAAAATCCTCTCCAAGAATTCATGTCTATTTCTTTGTGATATGCAAGTAAAGTTTAGGCCCTCCATTAAATATTTCGACGAAATTGTTCAGAATTCCAATCGTATGTTGAGAGCTGCTAAAATACTCAACATTCCTGTCATTGTGACTGAACAATATCCAAAAGGTAAGCTCCATTAAAAAGAAACGTACGTTTACTCATCATTAATTATGTTGTCATTATATTTACTTAATATAAATAGGTCTTGGAAAAACAGTACCTGAAGTGGGTGTGGAAGAACATGGAATTGTTCCTATAGAAAAACAAATATTCTCAATGTGTCTCACTCCAGTCTTGAACGAGCTAAAAAAGTCACCGGATATTAATTCAATCCTTTTATGTGGTCTAGAGGCTCATGTCTGTATACAGCAGACGGCCATTGACCTAAGATCAAATGGGTATGAAGTTTTTGTAATTGCCGATGCTTGTTCTTCACGAGGCTTGGCAGAAAGGTAAGCGAAAAGATCAATTCTTTGTCTGGAATATTCCATTGACCTTGACATGCATGAAAGGAAAAAAAGTTCAAACAACATGAAATTTGACGTCTTCTTTGATTCCTAGAATGCTGGCATACAGTTTAATGAAACAGGCAGGTTGTTGGCTCACCGTAAGTAAAATCATCATTTTTATTCTCACTAAATATAAAATAAATCATGACCTGTGTGACTAAAACATAAATTTCATTATTTTACTGAAATTGACAGACGGCAGAAAGTGCTATCCTCGGTTTAGCTGGTGGTTCTGATCATCCACAATTCAAAGAAATTCAAAAAATTATAAAACAAGAAGCACCCGACGCTGGTCTTTGCAATTTAATTTCCATGTCTGCCCGGTTGTGAAATAATGACAACTAAAGACTCATTGCTCGCTTCACCAGCTGTCGACTGTGAACAAATTTTATTTTCTTGATCGTTTAGTGTACATTATACTGCTTAAAAATATATGTTTTATTTATTCATAGTCAACAATTAAATTGACAAAACAAAATCGATTCACCACGACTCGTGGTCATACACAATAGAACGGACAACAAATTTTATTGTGTCTTTTCAATTCCTGTCCTTCTATATGACTATAGTACACAGACTAATTATTAGTTCAAGTGCGTGTGTACTTGTGACTACATAATGGTACATAATACGTACCAAAAAGTACCTCAATTTGGTTTTTATTGTCGTAATTTTTATTTGTAATTTTGTAGTCAGAGAGAGAGAGGATCTCACAGGCGATTTTTGATTTGAACTCATGAAATTATACGTCTGTCATGCATACTTTCTAGCACGACAACGACATTGACTAGTAGTAGAGTAGGTGACAGGTTTGGGAGGAAAAATATTTTCATAGCTCATTGAATGAATGCATAGATTATACATCATTTATCACATGGCCTTTCATACAAGTATTTGCGTGTGTCATCCTATTTCATCGACTCAATTTTTCCTCAAACCATAATCTTAAATCCCATGATGAAAGGACATGGCAATGATAGCATGTTTGTCAAAAAAATAATCAATAACTACAAACTACATACTAAAAATGTACTCGTAAACATTATCATAGACAACTCTACTTACACTCAAACCGTCAAACCATTTCACTGAGATAAAAAGATATGGGGGTGACTAGCAGTACGTGCAAACCATTTTTTTATTTCACATGGATATTTTACAGTAAAATTTTTATTTTAAATATGTATTTATTATCCATAAAAAGACTTAAAAGTCAAATCTGATATCCCCCCTCCTCCTCTTCCTTATTTTCACTTGTTGTATCCATGCGACTTTGTTCAATGTCATGATTCCTCATGATCAAAGGGGTGGCTTTTAATCTTGATTAAAGTCCAAACTAATGTTCCGTAAGATGTGGTTGAGTAAGATCAAGAAATTTCATAGATATATTTACAAGTTTTATCTTCTCGAAATAGCCTTGCTCTCTCTCTTTTTTTTGTCATTTGTAAGATGTTACATATATTCAAGAGAGTATTTTTGTGAATTATTGAGTTGACATAAAAAATAAATAAAATTGATCCATGTAGATACCATTAAGTACTAAAAATGTAAGTAATAGAATTGACAGGTGAGACCTACTGAAGGCCACAACACAACACAATACGTACAATTTACTATTGTCAACAATGTCTACCTGCCTAAGCTCCTCTCTTTGGTTTTTCCCTGTAAATTCTAGGTGTAGAAATATCTGTTCATGTTCATATAAGTAAATTCATTCAACAATTAAAATTGAGTGACACCCACGCCACGTAACCTCAAAATTGTTTTCTGTAAAAATAGAAACACAACAAAAGCTTTGGAATAAATTCCAACCTTCTTTGAATTATTTGAAGAACAATTTCTGTCAAAATAATCTCCACTGATAATCTTTTCAAGACATTAATTCTCAACAATAAATTGCTTCTGTGAATTACAATAAAATTAATTCTTCTTTTGTTTGTATCACAATAACAATTTTCGTAGAAAAGACTTCTTTTTTTCCCGAAAATTGTGTCATTTCTCTAATTCTCCCTGGATAGAATGTTATATAGTTAAATAGCTGTACATACATTAGATTTCATTATCATGAGTATATATTCATGAATATAAAAGGAATAATTGATGATGATAATTAAATTCTATGTAGCTGTAGCACTCACCATCAACACTTGTAAATAAATATGCAACCAAAAGTGCACTACATTAAATGTACATATACGTCAACACAATTTAAGTGTATACCTGTGCAGTATAGTTATTTAAAAAAATATAAAAGTGGTTTAAATATGAAAAATAAATAGGGGGTATTATAATAGACATTTTATACATATAGAGGATGAACTTGAATTGAAAATCAATATGGCAGACAAACTACTGTATAGAGTTAGAGTAAATGGTAAAGTATACATGTGCAAAATGGTTTGGGAGACTCGAGACTTTTCTCGGTGAGTGAGAATTAGAATTTTTGGTCATGAAACATTCATACAATGTAGACAATTCTATTTTCTCTATTGAATTTGTCCAAGGTAAGTTTAGTTTGTTAGCTGTCAAATTTGTATCCATCAAATAAACAAATATTTTATGTAAATCCGGAATATGTAATTTATTTTATGTATTAAATCCTATCCTATCACACACTGAGAGGGTGGCTGTCCTCCCCACGACATAAAAAATTAATTAATTGTACCACCACGCACAAATTGACATCAAGTCTCTCTTTCTATACATGTCAAATTGACAAGAATTTAATTAAATTGTACATGTTGATAACAATGACATTTGATGGTTTTTTTAGGCTATTAAAATGTAAAAAAAAATTCAACGACTTGAGGTCAAATTTAATATTTTGTGAAAGTACACTCGAGTAGATTTGTTTGCCAAAACTTTGATGGAATTTGTCTTGTTTGTGTTTACATGTAAAATTTGGGAATTCTAAGTAAAAAATGATTTTTTTCCCATTTTTTAATGAAACTTTTATCATCAACATGATCAAAAAAAGAATATCAACAATAGTGTCCATGTCTATGTTGAAGCTTTTTTTTCTTTATTTCATCCCTCCTATTTTTATATTAATAGAAGAAACGTGAGTTAAAGAGATTGGAAAGGACAAAGACTTTCACCGGTGAAAGGGGGAAGGACTATTATTATGGTGAATAGTGAGAGTAAGAGAAAGTCTCGACGATGGACAAAATTCAATAAAAAAAATGGGGACAATGAGTTTTACTATATAGAAATATAATATATATAGATTTCCAGTTAACCTATATAAAGCTTTACTTAATCCATAAAAGCAACATGTTGAGAAGGAAAAAGACATTAGAAAAAAAATGATGGAGGAAATGTTTCCCGTCTCTTTTTTTTATTCTATGGAGAAATCTATAGCCATGATTTTCTCCAATTTTCTCCAGCATCGACTTTTACATTAACATGATTTCCTTTATGTATGTGAACATGTCCTTCTAATCTCACAAAGTCTAAGACTATTTAGTAATGTAGTAGTTTACATACATGCTAAATAGATTAGAACGTCTCAATGTGACCTCCTAATGACACGACCATAATTTTCCAAAAGGAAAAGAGACGACAGTAAATCCTCCTTCTCTTTGTCTTGTGACAAAGTTAGAAAAAATGATTAGAATCTTTGTGGGATAGAAATATTTAATATATTTTGCTATTGCACAAATTTTCTAATGGCCAAAAATTGGTTGAGAGCTGTTGCTACCATTTTGGACAGTGGACAGTTTAGTTTTGTCACGTTCCGATTCTTTCTCTTACATTAAAACTCCTAGCCTTTAGGTAGAGATATATAGAGTTCAATTTACTGTTAAATATACATAATAGAATAGATAAAAAGGTTATCAGGAGGGACTGTATCAGTATTTCGAGATATACATGAGTATTATAATGTGTGTATAGAGGGTTTTGAAGAGAATTGTTTGGGTTATTGGCGTTGGCTCAATTCTTGATCAAATAATATCTGTAGGGAGAGAAAATATGTACAATGTTATTTTGGATTAATAGAGTTTTAGAGCATGTCCACATAACAGTATTAAAACCCTACAAACATTACACATATATGTACACACATTAAAAGTCATTCTCCGCGCACAACACTTTTCAGGGAAATGGGAGAAAGTACAGAGAGAGAGAGAGAAAGACGGGACGGGACGGGGAAAGCGGAACGACGAAGCAAGTTAACGTAGATGACACTTAAACAAAACACACGTCATACTCATAGTCACGTCAGTTCTTCCTTTGTACTGTTAACTGTCCATATAAAAAAATGTTTCGACGTTAGTCTCACTGTAAAATCATATAATGGTTCTATAGGTACAGAGGTATATACTCAGGTTGACACATTTTATGTATAGGAGAGAAAGTAGAGAGTGTTGTATATAATTGTATTGTAGTGGAATAATTTTTGGATATAGTTTTCAAGTGACTGCCTATATGGGGGAAAGTAGTATCTCCTCTATATGAAATAGTTACGATATGCAATGTAGTCATAGGCTTGTCATAGGAGTTTTGATAGTAAAAGTAGAATGGACAAAGAGGAGGACAACGGGACACAAATCGACATCGACTTTTTTTTCTCCTTTCTCTCTTCAATATTCAATATCAATACGAATACCACCACACTAACGTCTCCTCCTACGACCAAGAGTAAAGAGGACCATTTACTAAATAAATTTTTTAATAGAATATTATAGAAACAAGAATAATCAAAAAATGGTCGTGGTTTTAAGCCTTGATGGATTTCTTTAGAATTATACTCATCATTATTGTGGGGTTTGGGTTGGAGTGTCAATTTGGACTGGGAGTGAGGGGGGGAAGGAGGAAGGAGAATGAGGGGATTTTTTCATTTATTATGAAAAATGGAAAGTAACGGACTTGATCCTTACCATCATCCTCATCTTCAGGAATCTTTTGGTGGGTCTGAGAATACAAATACACAATTATTTATTAAAAGTGAACCCATTTCTTCTAATTTGTTGGTGACTGTGGGGTCAAATTCAATCAAGAAAAAAATAACGGGACGAGATGGAGATGAGGATCTCAATTCAACTCTTCCAAATTATCCTCCGACCTCGACAAAGAGTTTTTTTGCCCCTACGAATGACATGGATGGTTTAAAAGTGCCGAAAGTTAGTAGAAAATCTACAAAAGTTCAAAATAATTCTATTTTATTGAGGAGGAGATCAAGTCTTAGTGCTGAACTGGAGGGAAGAGGTGGGAGTAAAAAATTATCGGAAGTTGATGATGATGATGAAGATTTTTATCCGGAATTACAATTACTTGGAGCTAGTTCTTCTTATAGAAATGGAGATGATTTGTCTTTTCAAAATCAAAGTACTAGACAAGTCAGTGATTTTGTTCAAAGTCCTTCGTCATTTCCTTCTCATGTTGGCCGTAATTCGGATAATTTGGCAAATAATAAATTGTCAATTTCACCTCGTCATCATACTCACCTCAATGTTCATTCGTCCATGTCCCTTTTGTCCATGTCGACAAATAATGCGATCACAGTGGTCCCGTCCCGAAATACAAAAATAATAGAGCCCAATGTATTTGACACGGGAGCCTCTCGTCATGTTCATGTTAGTCATAAGAGGAATGGGGGTGGAGGTCGACGACGACGGTCAAAGACTCCAGAACCTCATAGTTATCCTCAAAGCCAAAGCCTTCACAACGACTCACAATTTAGTTATTATGGAATTCCAACCCAGGCTAGTAGACGAAGTAGAAATAATGGAGAGTCTGAAGATACTCTTCAAAATGTACTTAGTAGACTTGATCATCGGATCAAATCTAGATTTGGAGACTGGTCTAATATTGATGAAGATGTTAATTTTGAGTATAGGAGTACTGGAAGAATTCCTCAACAGGCCAATAATTATTTTAATTATACTACAACACATGGGGGACAGACTATCAAAAATGATGGAGGAGATCAATCAACTCCCCCTCCTCCCATCCTTCCTGTCGCACTTCCTCCCCTTTATAAAAATTACCATTCTGTGTTAAAATCATCTAAGGGAAAATTATTAGATAGTAAAACTCATCGATCTAAGGACAATAACGATCCTAACTCGATTCTTAGTCAAGCTAAAAGAACTTTAACTCAAGTGGGTGGAGGTAAAGTTCCTGGTTGACGGGGATTGATTTGACTTGGACACGATGATGACCTTTTAACTCGAGATAATAATTTTAAATTGTTTTTTTCATCATTTCACTACTACAAAATTGAGAAGAGAAAAGAACAAATGAATTAACTTGGATTAGTCGACAAAATTTCAAAATAATTAAAAAGTGTAGTATAATGTGTAATAATATTACGAATTAATGATTGTGCTACCTCACTATTTCTCAAGTTGTTAAGAAATTTCTACAATTAAATATTATTGACAAAAAATATTATCTTGTTACGTCCAATCATGTAAAAACGGTACTAAAGATGTAATGTATATAATTATATAGTGTAACTTTTCAATTGTAAATATTTATTGAGAGTATTGACCATTTCAAAAAATAGTTGGTGTACTTAAGTAACTGATGTACCCGAAACAAAAAAACCACCAACGAATTAAAGATTGATAAATATATTTATAAATACTTACATAATTAATATTTTTCAAATTTTTCGAATTCCGCAATAAATCAATTTTACACTTACGTTATGTACAATGTATTTATTACAAAAACGATCATATAAGTACTTAACTAACGATAAGATATCTTTCTAAACTTTTGAAAATTATACATACGTAATATTATAAGTAATCTAGCATTATGTATTGTTGCGAACGAAAAAATATCATGAAATTGAGAATAATGGTTGAAATTTGTACCATACAGTATTAAGGCAGCCTGAATTTTTTGGTTTCATGAATCATGATCATGGTTATCCTAATTTTTTTCAAGATTGGGTAGTGTCCAAAAGTTTTTGACTTGCCTTCAAAGAGACCAATTGAATAACTGTTTCATTAAGTTGTTTCTCTTCGCCTCCACAACTGAAAAGAGAGAAAAGTATCAAAAATTTAGTCTCAACTTTCATAAACAATCAGAACAATATGTTACATAATTTATGTAGGTTATAAATGATAACTATTCCTACCCATCTTCAAGGTTTTGCAAAGTCTCCAAATTTGTACTCAAATTCTCGATAACATTAACAGCAGAATTTTTTATTTGACTACATTTTTTCAGTTCTTGGTAGGCTTCCTCCAGAGATGAAGAATTTATTGTTTGAGCAGGACTGCGAGAAGAAGCTTTGGAATTTTCGGTACGAAGGGTATCACCCACGTCACCCAATTTATTCTCAAAATTCTGGACAGCTTCTTCAACATTATTGATCAGAATCAATTCTAGCATCGAGTCGAGGTTTTCTTCTAGGGGCTTTAATCTGTCTAATTGTGCCAGTTGCTTCTCAATTTTTCTAAGGGAATGAAATCTTGCTTCAAATTCCTTTTTCTCAATCAATTCCTTTTGCAAGAAAAATGTGGTGGCAGAGTCTGTTTGTCTCTACAATGTAAAACCCAAAATTTAGATATTTAGCAAAAAAAAGTACAGTTATCTTATTTAATTATATGGAGAAGATAGTAAATACTCACATCAAGTTCTTGTCTCATTCTTTTGTGGGTGTATTGAGCTAATAGACGTCTTTGCAAGTAAACAACATACAATTCTTCTAAAATTTCTTCTTCCACATCCACACCTGCTCCTACATTCGGTTTCTTTGAGATCTTTGAAGTTGTGTCTGTACTACTAGTACTTTTTTGAGATATAGGCATGATAGTAGTAGCTATGAAATATCACAAACAATTGTATGGTGATGGATGCCGACGCCCTTTGATATTCACAGAAAATTATGCAAACTTTGAGTCACTGCATGGGTCTTGTGGTGTACTAAAAGATAATGGTATAAATTTGCAAGAATGTAAATTGTTAGCCGGCACAGTTGATAAGCGAAAGACTTATTTGCAAATGATACAAAGTAATTTGCGGTATTACATACTTACCTCTTTATTATTGAAAGATTTCCGTTGTGTGATGTTTTCTATCCTTCTTTATGGAACTGACAGATTAAATATAAGTTAAAAACCCCAATTAATTTCGTTTGCAAACCAAGTTTTTATGTAGATTCTTCAATCTACATTAGAGTCTGGAGAAAAATAGAGAAAAAAATTATTTTGAATTCCGCTCATGCTACAAGTACCATTGAGCTGAAGAGTCACTGGATCGATAACCGTTCCAAAGATTGTTTGAAAATTATTCAAAGAATTCTTTAGTCTTATTTTATTGTAGATAAATTATATTTAGTAGCAAACTAAAAGTGAGATGGGATCCATCAATCCTCCGTCGACGATCTCTCCTCATTCACCAAGTAAGATTTGCAATAGTTACTTCATTTTCTTCCTGCAAGTATTCATTGTGGACCACGCTGGTGTTTTTTTTCGTGTTTTGTCCATTTTGATTTCAAATTTTAATACATTAATAACTAAAATTGCATTTTTCACGTAATTTTCGAAAACTACGTGAACTCTAATTCCAGCTTAAATTATATATTCTTTGTGAATGTGAATTTTCAGACTTAACAATGAGGCCTTCGATTTTTTACCCAGGCATTTCCGAAAAAGAGGCTATAGCAGTGGCAGTCCTTGTTGTGGAAAAGCTTTCTCCAAAACTAGATGCCATTCGCATTCTTCAGGAGTTAAAGAATTTGGCTCAGGTAGTAACAGTTTGTTTATTATTGCGAAAAATGTAAAAATATTTTCTAGAGTGACCCCTAATTTGAATCATGTGGCCCCCAAATATTAATTATTTTGTACCGTAATCAATTGGCCCCTAAAAATGAATTTTTTATACAGTAAACTAAATAATTTCGCTCCTAACTTTTCATCAAATGTTCAGTAACCTTTTGACCTCTTAAATAAATGGTTCCTACAATCAATCTGAGGTTTCATCATTTAAATTTGTTATAATTTAAAATGTTATAAATGTCCCAAGTTATAACGTAAGTCTCAAAATTGTAGTCAAATATTAAAAAAATTAATTTGTTAAATTCTAAATTGTTTTTATCCAATTTTAGACACTGACCAAAAAAGAATCTAAAGAGGACGAGAAAAAGATTGCTCGAGCCGATAAGAACAGAGCCAAGAAAAAGAGGAGACGAGAAAGAAAGAATGAAGAACAAAAGGAAAAAAATAAATCTACGCTATTATAATTTTATTGGTATTTTCATACAATAAAACAGACTGAAATTTAAACATTGATTTAAATGTTTTTTTATTGCAGTTGCTTTAAAGTAATTAGTTTAGTTACATGGAATTAAAAACTCGACTATCAAAATTATGAGTACAAAAAAACATTAAAATGATAGGTATAATTATAAATAATATTTATTAAGTATGATACCTATTATAGTGTCTGTCAATGTTCTTGGATTATTATACATCGATTATTGTACTTTCGATTCATGGTACGAAACCATATGCTATGAAATGTAACTAGTAAAATTAATTCCGTCGGTTAAAGGTGGTTAAAGCTTTGGTTAATTGGGACTCTTCACCATTGCTTTGATTGGTTTACGATGAACCAAAATCTTCCATTTCTCTTACGAGATTCCCATGGACCCTCTGAATGTCACGAAAAGGGCTCAAAAATTGGCCTCTGCCCTTAAAGACCGACTGCAAAGAAATGCCATCAGAAGCAAATTAGAAAAATTTCTCACGAGGATGTACGGTAAGAATTCAAGTTAAACTTGTCAGGTCAATTCTGGCTGCCATAAAACTATAATTCAACCTCTTTGTTTATTTTCAGGGCCTGCAGGTGGACCACAACCTTGCTGTACAATAATTGAGATTGAAACCCCTTTGGTTCCCCGTGAAACGATCTCGTATTTACTAGTTTTTTGTGGCTAAAATAATTTAGTTTATTAGGACAAAAACGTTTGAATCATCCCTAAGAAACATGTTGTTGTGGTCGCATATCATTTTTTATAAAGGTCATATGTTATAGATGACTTTTGTTATGAGTTCACATGTCATAAAAATGTTTTCATATCTCACCAATTTTCTGAAATATGCATGATAGTGTGGGTCACTGTCGGTCACTCTACTGTTTATTTATTTCTTGAATGTAATCTTATTGTGTATTGTAAGGGTAGTTTTTTTTTGGTGGGGTGTTGCCTCATGACCCTTTCTACGAAACCCACTTGGTCATTTTTCTTCGACGGACTTCGATTTTCTGTAGGAATTTTTTGAAATTGGGTTCTCACGGAGTCATTTTGAATGGCCTCGAAGTTCACTTGCCCAGACGCTTGACTAAATTTATTTTCGCCAAAAAAAAGAGGAAGAAGAAAACGAAAAGAATACATCTAAGAAATTATAATATGTTTTTTGTATTTTTATAAAATAAAACAGACTGAAATTTAAACATTGATTTAAATGTTTTTTTATTGCAGTTGCTTTAAAGTAATTAGTTTAGTTACATGGAATTAAAAACTCGACTATCAAAATTATGAGTACAAAAAAAACATTAAAATGATAGGTATACTTATAAATAATGATTATTAATATAGTGTCAGTCAATGTGCTTGGATTATTATACTTTCGATTCATGGTACGAAACTATGAAATTTAACTAGTAAAATTAATTCAGTCCGTTAAAGGTGGTTAAAGCTTTGGTTAATTGTGACTCTTCTCCACTGCTTTGATTGGTTTACGATGAACCAAATTCAGCCATCCATTTTTCATATTTTTCTAAATCATCTTGACTAACACTTTTGTTGCATTTTTTTCCTGCTTCATCAAAATCAAGTTGAGTCACTGGTAAATCTAGTTCCTCTTTCGGCAGGCTTCTAATCTCTTCTGGTTTTAGTCCAGCTACCCGCCTTCGCATTGCCATCATTGAGGCATCCCTTGAATAAATTATAAAAATATTGCATATTTATACCCATAATTATCTATACAAATCGAGTTTAATCGCAAACAAAAAGAATAAATTACCTGCAAACACTAGTTATATCAGCACCAGAGTATCCATCTAATCTTCGAGCTACATCTTTAAGATCAACACTATCCTCAACTTTAACCTCCTTCAGGTTGATTTCAAGAAGCTTTTGTCGTCCCTCAAAATTAGGAAGAGGAATATAAATTCGTTTTTCTAGTCGTCGTCGGAGTGCTTCGTCAATGTCCCAAGGATGATTAGTGGCTGCCAAGACCATGACCATTTTGAGCTCATCCCCACTTCCTGTCGAATTCACTCCGTCCATTTGAACAAGTAGTTCAGATTTAACTAAAAGGAAAATACAAGATGACAAATTTAAATTTAATATTATTTCATAAATATTATTTATTAATCACGCCTTATATTACTTTAGAGTTTGTGACTCCCTTCATACAAATCCACAATTTTGAACTTACAAAAAAAAAAAACAAACTACACCGATTGCTTTCTTTTTTCAAAAGGAAGACGGTTGTCGCCTACAACTATGACAAAACCCGGGTATTAAAGATTTTATACCAGGGAGGAGCAGGATTCGAACTCAAGACCTCTGAGCAAAAAAAAGTAAAAAGTCAGGGTTGTTACCACTAGGCTAGCTACTTTTATCACCATAGCAACGGTTTCCCCTGCACCAATTTTTTTTAATTGAAATTGAAATTACATGTACTGAGTGATTACTAATGAATATCATGGCAAGTAAACTTTTTTTAGTCAACTTGATTAAAAAAAAGTTTACCTGCCATGATGAATATCAGGGAACGAGGATATGACATTAGTTGTTTTATTAGCCGAGTACTCAAAGACCCTTCAAACGGATACCTTGATGACTTTTAATGACAACTGTTCATACTCTGCGACAATTAGGGGAAAGATTAGTGATCTTGGTTAGCTTTCCTTGCCATTGAATGCTGTCAAAATTTGAATTTTTAATTCTTTAATATTAATTATTGGAGAGAAAGTATTTTTTATAGAAGTCTGAGGGTTTTTCATATAAAACAAGTTTGAATTTTAATTCTGTTGAAGTGGGCTGAATATCAGACACGTAAAAAACAACTAATTCATTTCTTTGTAAAAAGAGAATGATTGGTGTACAAAGCATTTCTAAGCCTAAAAATTGTGGATTTGTGTTAACGTTGTTATAAACTCTAGAGTTACATATAGAATTATACAAATTTTCGGCGGAAATACTAATGTCGGGCGGGCATAGCCCGCCGTGAACTAACTTGTTTATTGATAATATGAACCAAATTACCTCGTCTAGACGCCTCGTGTTCAGTGTCAGAGCCTCGTCGAGAGCACAAAGAATCAATTTCGTCAATAAAGATTGTTGATGGAGCGTAAAAGTGAGCCATTTCGAAGAGAAGTCGGACCATTTTCTCAGAGTCTCCGCGATATTTTGACGTTAATGTGGAAGAGGATATATTGAAGAAAGTTGTACCACACTCTGTGGCCACAGCCTTTGCCAATAAAGTCTTTCCTGTTCCTGTAGACGATACAGTCGGTTATTAATTTCAGTTGTATATTATGCATTCTTAAATTTTAGAAATAATTCAGTAAAAACTTACCAGGAGGGCCAACCATGAGAACGCCTTTCCAAGGACGACGAATACCCTTTAGTTATAAAAAAAATTTACTCATATAAATAGTACATGAATCATGTAACGATGATAAAGATGAATGTGATTCAAAAAAGCATACGGTGAAAAATTGCGGCATCAACATAGGTAGTACGACTGCCTCCTGGAGAAGTTGCTTGGCTTCAACTAAATCAGCTATGTGATCCCAGAAGACACTTAAATTTTTTTGCAGAATATCTCTCTCAAGCATTTCCTAAAAACAAGAGAAATTACCTAATAGTTAGTACTTACATACACAAAATTATGAAATAAACGAAGGACAAGATAAAAAATAAATAAAACTCACAACAAGCTCAAAGTCACTGCGAACAGAAGGCACAAATGTTTTTCCTTCACTGTCTGTCACCTCTTCTTTTCCATCTTCTTTGTTACTTTTACCTCCAGCACTTGTGCCAGAACCAACAGTAGGCTTTCCTGTCCCTTTCGTATTTAGACCTGCTTTTGAGTCCTTTCGGACTGGAGCTTGTTGCTGTTGAGAAGAACCATTTTTCGGATTAGGTCCTTTACGAGGATTCCCCTTGACAGGTATATTTTTTCTTGTAATTGGTTTCGGTTGTGACTGTTGAGGACCAGAGGCCATTCCGGAATGTAAGGGGGGCCAAACATCCGGGTCTCGTTGTGACCAAACGTCTGGGTCTCGAGTGGGCTCTTCATAAGGCGGAAGTAGTCTGGACAATTGTCCTATATATATCAAATTGAGGAATTACACTACCGTCATATTTTCATTATATCTACACTATTAGTTTAAGAATAATATTCTTAGCAAGAGTTTTTTTAAAAAATATGACAAATAATTCTTACCATTGTGTCTATCCGTCGACCCATCACTTCGAAATAATTGCAACGTATTCTAGAGATCAAAAAATTATTAATTTTTCTCCAGGATTAGAAAAGACAAGGTGTCAAAATTACCTGAACACTTTTTACATGTTCATATTCCAAAGCCAGTTGATGTTGAACCTTTAATAGGTAAGCACATTAATTAAGAATCAAATAATTTTTGACAACGATTTTATTTTGTCGTTTAATTTCTTCACCTCTTGCCATCGAAGTTTCCTAGATTGTTCACCAATTGTCATTAGTAATCGATGAATTTGCTGGACCTAATAAAAAGTGAAAAAATATAAAAATTAAATAGTTCATAAAGGTTTTACATAAATTGACTGGCTTAATTTAAGACTTTAAAGTACTTACACATCCCTGGTAGTAGATTTGAGACATTTCGTAGTCACCCATTAGGGCAGAGTTCTAAATATTAGGAAATCAATTAAACACAAAATTAAATGGTATTTAATATTTTTATTTAAAGCTACATAAATAAATAATCTTATTTACCCGTGCTAATTTAGCATTTTCAACGACAGAAAAAATGTCGACAGCCATTATCAGACTCAAGTTAAATACAAAAGGAGTAGTTTTCAAGATATTTTACAGCCTGCTGTAAAAACTCATGGTAATAAGGAGTCACCGATAAGACGAATATCACAGTTAAAATAAAAATAAAAAGTTCAATAAGAACAACATTCACTTTGTCAAAGGGCCTTCATTTGACAGAAATGGAATTGAAAAATAAATAAAAAAACACTGCAGTTGGGGCGAAGTGACGTCAAGTCGTCCTTGTTTGTTTTCCCAGATTCATTCAAAGAAAATTTAGAGAAATTTTTTTTTGTTTCCGTCGTCATTAAGTTAAAATTAACTATAATTATTATTAATGTGTGGAATAAACTCTGAACATGTCTACGTTTTTCTACTTGAAATCGGCGTCAGCATCAGCTAATCACCATGGACAGACTACTGGAACTTCCTCAAGATTAGCTAGACGTAAGTTATTTATGACTATGATGTTTCAGTTAACTAATTTAAATCTTTGATACCATTCATGATGCTTCCTCTTTTTTTATTTACCTTTGGACCTTACAGTTAATCGAAAAGATGCGACTGAAGAGGTTGTCCTCGATTTCGGTAAGAAATTTGGGATGTTTCCTTTCTCGTTCCTTGAACAATGGCTTTGACATTTTGATTGCTCCTACTCAAATAATATTTAATTTTTAATTTTATCATGGCAGGATGTGATGAACTCAATTGTGACTATATTTTTTTAATTCTAATTTTGTTGTAGAATCGAAAGGAGTTATTGGTGAAATATTGAGAAATGTTTCAAGAAAAGAGGGAATTACTAAAGGAAGGAGATTAGCTTATCTCAATATATTTGTCAAATATTTATCACACCTTCAAACAACGGTTAGTGAGGAGAGGAATTTGGGCTTTACTGTTGAAGAAATATGTCTCTGGTAATTCAAAAAAAACTCATATTGTAAATTATTTGATTCTGTGTTCAACCTCATTTTGAAATGGTTAATGTTACACTAAAAAATAACAAGTTGTTCATACTTTTATATTTTAGTCTAAGAACATGTCTAGTTCACGAAGCGACAGTAATTCGAATGGCAGCTCTTCGAGTACTCAGATATTTAGTTCGGTACGAAGAAGACTTGATTGCCATGAATTCAACGGGGATTCCATATCTAATCGTTCGTTCTTTGGATGTCGTCCGTGAGTGAAAAAAAAATTGAGTCATTTTTTGTGTCAATTTATTGCAACAATCAATTGTAATAATCAATATATGTTCAATTTGTAATACAAGTTAACTTTGTTTCAAAATTACTAGTAAATAATTCTGGGGAGCGAATGCAAGCAGCTCGGTTCTGTCAACGAATTTTATCTATACAAAATGGAGCTCAGAATTTTCCAAGTCCAATGACAAGAGCATTGATCGCTAGTAAGTACAAATTATTTGACTACTTTAGCATACTCAACTGACAATAATACCTTTAATTGTACTAATAAATACTTGGGAATTACAAAAAATAATGATTCTTGCACTACAATTAATAATTAATGCTACAATTTGTGTAGTTGGATTTGATGGCCTCATTGAACACGACAAACTTCATCGAGGAAGTCTATCTATACTCTGTCAACTAGGTGAATTTCTGTTGTTAAAAATGTTTTTTCACTTTGTAAAGTCACTAAATTTTATTAATTAATTTTGGACTATTAATCAATTTCTATTTCTCCTTGCCTTGCAGCGATTTTGAATCCAATGCACTTTATTGAGAGGTACAGTTAAATCATTAGCAATAAGAAATATTAGAAATATTATTTACAATCAAAATTATGATTTTAATTGTGATTTTATTTTTTGTATAAAAAAGTGGAGGGGTTCGAGTTCTTCTTCATAATGTCCTTGGTTGTACTACGCCCATGGTACTCGAAGCTATTTTGGGCAGTCTTCTTCATTTACTTAATGTTCCTGAAACCCGCAACGCTGCCGGGTTAAATCTTCATGCTCTCGTTGCTCCTCTGACAGACTTACATTTTAAACTTAGTGGCTATGAACATCCAGATAAGGACATGTAAGTTAACTTTAATGAATTTGTCATTATAATAAATATCCAAAATATTAAATCAAAATATTTTGTCACACGTAAATCCTACAGGGACGAAAGAGAAATTGGCTACCGTTGTGCTAAAGTTGCCATTGGTACTGTTTTAAGGTACTTTCATACTCAATTAATTTTATTAAATTGAGAAAAATGTTAGCAAATTTTGTTTTAAATTATAATTCTACATAAAATGCTAACATTTTCATTTTTTTTACTGAAGGAGTTGGAGTGGTATAGCTCATTTCTGTCAAAATAATAACTCAGGTCTTCAAGCTCTAATAGACGCGCTTTATATTGAACAATTGGAAATAAGGGTAAGAATTCAAGTAATGTTCAGAGTGGATAAACTTGAAAGAAAATTTGGCGTGTCATTTTCTAATCCATGGAGCGAGGACCTGATTGATGGGTTTAGAGAGCTGAATCATTCTTATGTTTTGTACTCTCGTGATTAGTCTTGAGAATTTCTCTTTACAGAATTGACAGTAAGACGTTGGTGGACGTTAAAATGTCAATTGTGTCTCACGGTTTCTCCGTGTCAAAAATTATATTTCAAAATTGGAAAAGTTTATCCACTCTCACATCTTGGAAACATTTTTTTTATTCATATGAGAGATTATGATAATCCATCATAAATTTTTATTTATTTCTAAAGCGAACAATTTTGGATTTAATATGTGAAATAATCGGCCTCACATTTCCCACTTGGACTGATGAAGTGACCGTTGCTCTTTCCGCTGTTGACCCTTCCTACCCAAAAGAGTCATGGAGGTTACAAGAAGGTTTTGTAGTTGAAGAGGCGTTGGTCATTCTTCCCCATTTAGCTTCCCATATGTAAGTTTTGAAAAATTAATTAAATTTAAATTATTTAATTTAATGGTGAAATAATTTTCTTACAGACCCAACATAACAGCGAATCATAAAGCCTTATTAGTGTACTGTTTTGCCCGACGGGGACTACTGGATGCTCTGGTAGAAGTTATCGTGACGTCAGATACTTTCATAAGTGTCCGAGCTACCGTACTACTTGGAGAACTCTTGAGTCTAGTCGACCATTTCCTCCCGATAGAATGTTTTGATCCTAGTCAATGTATCCCCTCTCTCATTCGACACACAATGACAGATTCCAATCCTCCAATTCAATCCTCTTACTCTCGTTTTTGTTCTGCTGCCAGCGTTCAATTAAAACAACATCGGGCCTTAGAGGCAATTAGTGTTCTCAGCGCTTTACAAAAAATTAAATCCAAACCACCCGTTCCCAGTTCCATCTTTCTTCAAGCCCAATTAAATTTTGCAGGTAAGTTGTCTTTTCTTTTTGCTTTTAATTATTTTTAACAATCTGTTATTGGTACTGATTAATATGTACGAACAAAATAATTTAACTACATTCAATTAATTTAAATTGTACATTTTTCAGGATTTACTCCAAAACATCAAGATAAGTTTGTAGATCGACTTGGACAAATTCAACTCACGAGACTACTCAGAAAAGATATTGAGAGTAATCCAAGTAAAATTTTGAAGGAGACGGGCGTGACCACTTCCAAGGACCCTTACTCATGGCAGTGGGAGTTAATTTGTACTTTAGTTAAGGTATGGCTATTTTAATTATGCGTATTTAGTATTTGGCAATGCCGAAGAAGACTGTAGAGTTTTAATTATATTTTAAAATGGATTTTAAAAATTTGTTTTATTGTTTCTACTCTTCCTTTAGTGGGCTCCCACTTCCTTGAAACGAGTTGATGATTCCTCATGGAGAACCTTTTTGAGGCGATTGGTTGATTTTTTTAAACCTTCAAATAATATTTTTGCTAGAATGGAACTCGGAAAGGGACAATCGAAACTATTTGCCAAAACTGGTTGTTTTCTATTGGAATTTTTAGCTGATGAAGCTGAGGTATTTATTTTATAGTATTTTTGATATTTCTCACTCTTTTAACTTTCAATGTAGGGACAAAAGATTTGTTAATGAAAATTTTTACCAATTTTACAGAACTTTAGTGGAACAACTTTACTCGAAGAATTTTTGTCAGATATTGCGATTCATCTGGGTACATTTTTATTTACATTTAAAACTTTTAAATTAAAAGTATTTAATGTTCATTCAGTTTCACTGATTATTATTTTTTATTCCTCATCCAGATGAGTTACTTCGTCACAAGCAAAATCCTTATGTATGCTTCTTCAGTCCGAATAGACTGGAGACAACGTAAGTCTTCTTTTTTACATTTTACAATTTCATCTATTGTTGTACCTAAAACATTTAATTGTATTATGTTTTTCTTTGTTTACAGAGTGTCACAAACTTACTTTTTATTTGTTGGAAAACTTAGTCAGAGTCAGAAAGGACTCAAAATTTTAGATAGACAAGAAATTCTCAAACGATTCCTCGAGTTGGTCAAAGAGATGCAACATGAATGCTATGTCAAACTCATTGTTTCCAGTCTCTACTATGGTGAAGAATATTGCAGGTAAATTACTTTTACAATTGGTTTTATTGTAAGTTTTTTGTACACAACATCTCAAAATTATTAATTTGAAAATTATTGAAAAGGGTACTTCAATAAATTTTAAACATTGTCTTGATTCATTCATTTACTTTTGTAGGAGAATACTAACAGCGGCACTTCTGTCGAAAGCTGATGGAGCCCGTTTGTACTCTACACAATTTTTACGAGTTCTTGTTCGAGCAAAGTTACCCGATTTGTCAAAAGTAATTGATTAGACGATTAGTTGTTACTTACATTATTTTTAAAAGTCGTTTTAAAAAAAATTTAATTCATTTCCTAATTTTAATTTTAGTGGGGAATTGAACTTCTTGTCAATCAGCTAAGTGATAAAAATCGTGCTATTTCTCTCACGGCTTTGGATATTTTAGAGGAAGCCATACATGATAAAGTATGACATTTTTAAGATTTAATATTTATACACAATGCACATTAACATTATTATAACAGTTATGTACTGCTACTGTTACGTGTGTACAGATAAAAGTCATTTTGTTCTGTTATTGTTTTCAGATGTTTCTGGAATCTCTTATTGCTCTAAAACCAACGTTAACTCATTTGGGTCATTTGGGTGATCGTGGTCTTCTCTTACTCATCTGTTTTCTTTCTCTACCGTCTGGATATAAATTTCTAATGGAAGCCAATTTCTTGAGAACTGAAATTGATAAATGGCATCGTCACTTTAACAAGCGCTAGTAAGTAGACGGCAATATATATTTTTTTGTAATAATTATTAATTAACGACAGATTGTTTCTTTGCAAACTGGTGCATGATGAATTACTGTTGATAATGTGGCAAGAAACGTGCCTGTGTCTATTTAATAATGGCAATTTTATTTGATTCTCAAATTAAAGTGTGGAGCTGGTCGAAGTGTTGGTTCGTGATTCTGTGTCAACTTTAAGACGAGGAGAAGATGGTAAATATCCGGAAAGAGCCAGTCGAAATCAAGAACAGTCTAAATTTGTTGACATTTTTGTTCCACCTCATCTGTATGGGCAACTGGCGCAACACAAACCAGGTAATTTGTTTTTTTCTTTCACTTGTAATGTTTGAATACTTTACTTTAATATTGCCTACATTCAAATATGGTTACCTACATAATTTGATTATTTGATTATCTTCATACAATTATTATGACGTATAAAATTTACAACAAATTATCAATACAGGATTGGAGCTTCTCATTGAGATCGGCTACATTGAAAATTTAATGAAGGTCAGTCATTCGATTTTTTTGAAATTTATTTACTAATTTACTTTGTATTGCCTCTTGTTGTTTCTGTTTAACTCGTGAAGTAAATAATAAAAAGATTCATATGTTAACAATACCTAAAATAAAACTATTTTAATTTCTTAGACGGTCAATGCTCAAAAATGTGGTAGTCGTGAAGAGACGAGGGAATTGAAAGCTGCTTTGTGGGCACTTGGCCATTTGGCTGGTGGAAATGCAGGTATGTATAAAATTCAAGTAGTATATTTTTATTTTAAAACATTTTTTTGAAATATTCTTGTGTTTTTTTTAACTGTAGATGCTGTTCAGATTATTGATGATGGTGATGTACTTCAAACGATGGTCATCCTGGCTGAGTCTTGTCCTGTTCTATCCGTTCGTCATACAACGTTTCACTGTCTCTGTCTTATCTGTTGTACATCTGGAGGGGCTGAGTGTCTTCGGAAATATAACTGGCATGCAATGCCTCGTAATCATCATGAAACTTATCCAATTTGGGGCTCCCTTACATTCCCTGAAAGATTTTCTAAACCAAGAACACTCTTTCCAGAATTGGATGCTGATTTAGAAATTGATTTATTGGAGAGAGGTAGTATAAATTCAAAGGCGGACACTTGTAATATATTAACAGAAGAGGATGCGGACAGTATCCGTTGTTTCATGTTTGATGAACAACTCAATAATATGCCATTCGACTCAGCAGTGCCGGATTCTTTTGGGGGTGATGGAGATGTTGTTGGAGGGAGTAGTTTGCAACTTACTGGATCAGAAGGGACAAGAGAATTATTGTATGGTAATTCTAATAACATGAATGATCAGAATTCTCTTGAGAATTCTGGTTCAAGAAGAATCTCTCATGTTCATCATCGAAGTCAAAGTGATTCCCAGACATTGACAGCTGTCAATCAAAGTCAAAATCTTGTGAATTCTAATGTTCAAAATAATAAGGGAGAGGATACGTATGATGGAGCTCCAATTCTCATGTCCAATAATAAATCCTCATCTGGTTTTTTTGGTGGAGGAAGTTTACGTGGAAAAGTGTCGTCATTTTTGAGTGGGAATGGAGGGACAGTTGGTAATAATATTAGTACGATGGGGACGTCTTTTGGGAGTAGTAGTGGTAATAATAGAGTCGGTGCGTTGGGAAGTAATAATGGAAGTTGGAGATGGAGAAAAAGTCGTTCAGACAGTGTCACAGAGTCAAGTACGAGTGGAATTAGTTCTTGTGATTCTTCTAGTGTGGGTCGAAGTACACTCCCACAAACAAGTACAGCAGATCATGTTCAAACTTTAAGTCCCATTCCAAGCTCGGCCTCAATTGCTACAACAATTTTATCAAATCCACCATCATTGTCAAATTTAAGTCCACCCTCAAGGGACACTAGTCGAGCTTTAACGGATCCAGGTAGAGTAACTTTACTATCTACATTTTATTCAATGTATTTAATATACTTGAGACGTGATTCAAAAATGATTAATTTTTAATGTACAGGAACAAGACTGGGTTCTCCAAGTTATATTTATCGTAGCATGATAAGAAAACCCGTGTTTCGAATGCCAATGTTGTCGGCTCCAGACATGTATCAACCCAATCAGTCACATAGAAGAGCTGGTTCGATTCGTGAAATTAAAGCTGGAAGTTTGGATCGTCATTTTATATTGTCCCCCAGGGATTTATTTAGTGAGTCCAAACTAATGCGTGTCAATTCTTCCTTGACTTCTTTATCTACTCCATCTTTTCGAACGAGACCAGAGGCTGAGACCCGTGGGCCTTGCTACATGGGTTTATGTCTTCCTAAAGAATTTAACATGATTTTCTTATCCGGTGGAGACATGACAAATCTTCCCACTCAAAATGTGGATGAAAAAGAGTCACGAGGTAAGGAATTATAATTTTGTTGTAGAATGATACAATTCAAACAGAATACTACCAAATTATGATTTAAATATTATTTTGTGCTCTTTTTTTTGCTTTTACAGAGGAATGGATAGGTTGGTTGTTGGATGGTGAATCAGAACCTCCAAATCTTCCGGACGTTAATTTTAATCATTATCAAAGTGAAAGTGTTGATGATGCTTTTGAGTTCCACACAACGTCATCATGTCTTGGTTGTATGCGACTACGAGAAACTAAAAATGTTAATGTTAATATTGGAGGTAAATATTTTTCATTAAATTTTAATTATTTCGTTTATTTTTGTGTCCCTCTTTATTTACTCTTGTATTTTAACAACGTTTAACATTATTTGTATGGTTTCTTGTAGATGAAGCACTGAAAAGTATGGAAAATCTTCATGTGAGTGGACTGACGGAAGGTAATAGAAATTCTATGGTCTCCATTGGATCCGTATTGAGTGGTAGTAGTCTTGAGTCGAACAAAAATGCCGACAAACGAAGAATCATTCCTGATAGTCCGCATGGCAAGAATGTATTGAGAAAAGAGGTTATACGCCTAGTCTCGAGTATGATTAGTTGTGTAGGAGCCAAATCGCATGAACAAGGACTTTTACGGTAAGACAATAATTCACTACAAAAAATTTATGTTTGATTTATTGGGGAAGCAAAAATGTGTGAAACAGTTTTTAAAATTGATTTTTGTTTAATTAATTTTTCAGTTTAAAACAAAAATTTCCTCGAGGTACGTCTTTAATGAATTGAGTGAATTTATTAATTTGTTAAATAATATGCAGTGTAATTAAATTAATTGTTAACATATTTCTTTTCTTTTTTTAGCTTTTCATGATTTATGCTTGTACTCGGAATTGTGCGTTCTACTTAGCTACTATAATGTAAGACTACCTTTAAGACGATTTGTTCAAGAACTTTTTCTGGATCTTCCGTTTGAAGAGGTAATAATGGAATAATTGGAATGAAAAACATGAATCGAATAAATATTAATTTAAAATTTAATGTGAATTTAGTTCTACACTGTGGCAGCAAATATATTGCAACAAGAACAAGATAGGTCAGCAGCAGCCTCAGGAACCAAAATGTTGTACAGTGATTCATATTCGGAACGAGCAAATTTATTAACAGGTTAATAATAAAAAAAAAATTCTTACTAATATTCTAGAAACATGTTGAAATTCAATACAAATAAAACTGATGAATTATTAATACTAATTTTTTTTATATCTTTATTAGAATCATCATCAGAGTGTACGAGTGAAACTTCAACGGTCATTGAAATTCCTATTAGTGGATTGCATGAGGACACAATTACGGAAGTGGATGACACAACACCCTGTCCATCAGATCCAGACTCTGACTATATTGACCTTAAATAAGGGAATTGATAGAACTTGCCAATATAAACTCTTTTTGACTTTTCAATTTTTTGACATCTTCGTGTACGAGCATTCTAACTTGAGTAATATAAATTATCTAATTATATTAATAATAATTATTACCATCTTCCAAAAAAAAAGAAAAAAAAGTGGTGTCCAACTTTTACATTTTTTAAATGTTGTTGTTTTTCTAGTTTTTATCATGACGAGTTGGAAATTTTTAAAAGGAAAAAAAAACTCAATGCATGTCATTCACATAGGATATAGAAATTATGTATGCTAATTTGGTTATACGTTATGAATAAATAATTCATGAAAAAGTTAAAAATACTTTGCATCACAAAGTCATGTTTCTTTTATTCACAGATGATCTTGATTTTTAAAATCTTATCTTACCGCCTCCGTCTAATCCTTCAAAGTCACATATGTTTTTACTTATACTCTCTGGTGCACATAATAAATAATAGTTAAAACTTTAATTATAAAAGTAGACTTGTATATTGGAAATATGTCATCAGTGTTAGTTGATTCTGCTAAAGATTAAGAGAGATAAGGTTTTATGGTGCTGTTTTTTTGTAGTCAAGTGTGTTGACATATGATAGAATTTATATAAAAAAATGTTTTCGGCATTAAAAAGATTGACCTCAAAGTCAGAGGTCAATGGCACTCCGACAGCAACACCGCCAGGCCATGTCCGGGCCATGTCAACGTCCTTACAAAAGAAATTCTCAAAGGGGGTTCAATACAATAGTAAGTACTTTATTTGGATGTTGAATTTTAAGTTATCATGCTTTTTCCGTGATTTAATGTTTATTACTAAAAGTGATTAAAAATGACAGTTTGTCACATTTTCTTCTCCTTAAGTTCATTTAATCAAAGTATTTTCATGTTGACATTTTAAATGTCTTGTTTGGAAGATTGGTTTTGTTGTTGATGAGTTTTAGCCAGGTAGTTAAGTACTTTTCTTTATTGTTGGAGAACATGGGATCGTTCCCTGTTCCAGTCCCTTGTTCAAGTTCAAATGATGATTACAATTTGCGTCCGATTATACCGTGACGATAATTGTTTGCCTGCCTAATATTTCGTGTGACTGATGAACTTGTGGGACAAGAGTTAAATTTTACCCATTTTTTACTGCATTTTTCTGTATTTTGAACAATTTTGTGACTTTTGTGCACTTTTTTTTGTCATTTCAGTGAAGATCATTTTGAGGGGGGACAGAAATACGGGCAAGTCAGCTTTGTATTACAGACTTCAGGGCCTTCCTTTTGTTGAAGGTACTTAAGTAAAAAAAATTTGAGAACTTGTTTTTGATTGGGTTAATTGCATAGTAATTAATAATATGATTTAATATTTTATTGTTATTGAATTGTTTCAGAGTATACACAGACGGAGGAGATCCAGGTATGTCAATCATGAATGATAATTTATCATTATCTATGTAATTGTAATTAGGTTTTGGACATTTTTTAATGTGTCCTTTTTAATAACACTAGGTTGCTAATATTCAATGGAATTATAAAACGACTGATGACATTGTTAAAGGTAATTACAATTACAAGATCATGTACATTTATTTTATTTCGTCGTCAACTTTACTATTATTTATGATACAAAAGTGCATGTATTAAATGTAATTTTGCTGTTTTTTTATAGTCGAAGTTTGGGATGTAGTGGATAAAGCTAAGAAAAAGAAAAGCCTTCCAAATAAATTAAAGATTGAAAATAATCATATTAAGAATGGTCAAGATGATGACGTTCAAGAAGCTGGGGTCACTGCCGAGTACTGCCTTGACGCCTCATTTCTTGATGTGTACAAGAATACCAATGGTGAGTATTGTTTTAAAGGCGTAAAATGGTATAATTATATTTTTTGTGTTTTCATTATTTTTCTTTTGTGTCTTTACAGGTGTCATTTTCATCTTTGATATTACGAAACAATGGTAATTAAAATAAAATATTGCATCCATCATTATTTGTTTTGTAAGATTAAAAAAATATTAATGGAGATTGGATTTTTATTCATTTGTAATGTGATGAGAGAAAAATTATAAAATTGAATTTTCAATTGGTAGGACTTTTGATTATGTAAAACGTGAAGTGTCCACGGTGCCCTTACACATTCCCATTCTTATTTTAGGTGAGATGTTTATACATTATTTTTATTCCAGGAGTAGTATTGAAGAAATGTAAAACTTTTGATTTCAAAATTTTTAGGATCTCATCGAGACATGGGTCATCATAGGGCTATTGCAGCAGATACTGTCCATTATTTCATTGAGGGGCTTAATAGGTATAAAGATCTTTTACAAATGTCATTTGATTCAAGCTTGTCAAGAGAGACAGAGATTTAAAAAATATCTAATTAATAATGCTAATTTTTTAAATAAATTATTTTATAGGGAAGAAAGTAGTGCAGAAATTAGATATGCAGAGAGCTCGATGCGTAATGGATTTGGCCTTAAATTTATACATCGGGTAAATTTTTTTATTACATTCTATTCTTATTTACTAAAAACTAACTACAAAAAAATTAGTTGGTGTCTAATTTTTTTAAATTTCTTTTTATCCCCACAAGTTTTTCAACTTACCATTTTTACAATTACAACGAGAAACATTGTTAAAACAAGTACAAACTAATAGAGAAGAGCATGACGTGACGGTTCAAGAGCTCGACTTTTACGCTGATAGTGATGACTCCAACTACGACTTGTAAGGGATCTACAGCTACACAATCTTGATCTTGAATTTTAATAACCAACAATAATTTTCAACTAATCATTAATTTGAAATTGTGTTTTCTTTTTTTGTCTAGATTTATCGAAGGCCTGAGTCAAAAACGGAGACAAGTAGCTGACGCTTTAGGACCACAAAAAATCAGCGTATCGATTGAAAAAGCTACGGCTCTAGCACACGAAAAAGCCATGAAAGAAGGGAACGTTGCAGCAGCAGTGGCTCTTGCCTCGAAACCTAGTATAATTATTGAATCATCATCATCAAATTCTAAACCAACTGTGCCAAGTACATCGAATCATATAAGAAGGTATGTAAAAAAAATTTGTACAAATGATTCAATTCAATTTTAATTTATTTTTATAATAAATTAATTTTAATTTTTAACGTTGGCAGTACTGAACTTGGCTCAAATTCTACGTTGACCTCTGCTAATAATAAACCAGTATCAAAAGATAATCAACCAACTAATCAAGGAATTGTACCAGCAGCATCCACATTATTAACGAATATTCAATTAAAGGGAGGAAATGGAAAATCATCAAATGCTGGTGTCGATGTGGATGATTTTATGCCAGAAGATAATCATGGAATTGACAAATCATTTTTTGATCAGGTAAAATGACATTTTCCATTTTCAAACAAGAAAGCTTAAATCCATTGATAATGATTAAAAATAAAAATGTAATTTAATTATTGTTGATATTTATTAGGACGCCACCCCCTCACGAAACAATAAATTTAATGGTCAGAATAGTAAAAGTAAAGATTTACATTATGGATCAAGTGAAGAAGATGAGAGAGAAGCGTTGGATACAATTGCCAATCCATTGGTGGCTTCATTTGTGGAAGACGTTGTACCTGAAGTGTATAGTAGTCCTATTTCTAATGTTGGGAAAAAATTGGATGGATCTGAGAGTCCTCCATCATCCACAGTCAATAAATCTCCTGGTGCTCCTACAATAACAGCAACTACAACTAGTGCTTCCAAATTCTGCATACTTTCTTCATCTGAAGAAGAATTATCTATAGAAAAAGATGAATCAAATTTAAATTCTGAATTCAAATTAAATTTAAATCTCTCACAACCAATTCCATTAGACTTGGATTTGGGGATTTTTCTCAAAGATCAACATGACTCCCGTGTGTCCCCATCAGCAGAATTATCTAGCAAACATCATCGTCAAAGTGGTGACAGTGCCAAAGACAAGAAATCTAAAAAATCTTCAAGTACTTCAACTTCATCAAAACATCACAAAAAATCCAAACACAAAAAATCATCAAGTTCATCAAAAAAAGATAAACAACAACGGGATTTGGATGATTTTTTAAATGGCAGCTCTCTTGCTGACTCATCTCATCAACCAGATGATGGTTTGGATGCCTATGAAGCCCTGTGAACAGTTTTTTTTGAACTAAAAAAATTCATTATTCATGTTACTATTATTACTTATCACAATTATCACTGATAAGTTATCAGCTTACGATGTAAAGAAAAAGAACTTATTTTCACATTGATCTAAATAATTTAAAGTAAGTTTAAGGCTTAAGAAATATTTCTCTAAGCATTTTTCTATTTTTTAATTTAAAAATTTATAAATTATACCAATGCAAAAACTATTATGTTATCACTCTGGGGTTACTTTTGTAAATTTTTTGATCTTTCATAATATTAACAGGTCAATTAATTAAGAGACGTCGAATAATTGTTAAAATGCGCTGTAGAAGAATAATCCTTGAGTTTTGTAGTTAGTGTGGATTTAACTTGTTAAATTTTTAACTGTTTTAATTTAACACTTGTAGGGCCGGATATTAATCACGAAACAGAATAGATACTGTACAAAAAAATATAAGATTGTTATTAAAATAAAATGTTCAATTAACAATGTTTTTTTTTAAAAGAAATACTCTTAGATTTATATAATTAAATAATTACCAATATTCAATATTGTAGTCTAATTAGGATTTAAGCGAAAATCAATCTTACTAATCAAAAAAAATTTGATGATTTAATTTTTTATCAAAGTTGAGAATCGGATCGATTAATTAATTTAAATTAAACAAACTCAGTTGTCGTTAAACTTGTCAAGTTAAATATTTTATGGTAAGTTGTTTTTTTAGCTTGAAAGTAAATGCATTTTGATTTGTTATATTGTACTTTTAACATTATAAGATAAGATGATTTATTATATTCTCATTGAATTACATTTTGACTGAGCTAATTGTATTTAAGATTTAAATATGTAATTTTTACAACAGAAAGAATATTAATTTTATCACAATTAATTTGTATTCCACTAAAAGAATACAAGATGAACCGTCAAGCTGAAAAAGGAAACTCTACACATATTTAATTGTTCGTTACTCATTAAATTGTTGATTGTTAAAAATAATGTTTTAATTGTATTTTAATTATTCTACAATATCATTTTTTGTGCTACACTAAATATTAAATATAGTAAATTATGCAGATATTAGTCATACACTTGTTACGAAAATATATTTTACGTTACAATTTTATTATGTATTTTATGCGATAAGTGAAATAACAAAAAAAATGAAAAAAGTTTTTTCAAATTATTTATGGCTCTCAAAATAATTAAGTTTTTTTTCATAAAATAAATTTTATTTTGACGCTGGGATGGGAATATGGGCTGGTTCGTTTGGTCCATCTCTAAATTGAGTTCCCCATCCAGCTCCATAGACATTGGGTCTTTGGTAGGCGACATTGGCCCATCCATTGTAGGGAGGAGGCCAAGTGTCCTCATTTTCCGGCACTTCATCTTGGTACAATTCGTCATAATATTCCTCATCGTCCAGTCTAATTTATATTGGGACAAATTTATTAATTTACTTTTTTTAAATGAAAGTGACATTTGACATACATTTTGGAACCAGCTGTAACATGCTTGAATTTTGGTCCTGATTTTTGTGGCTTTTGATTTATTGCTAATGGAGTTGACCATCTTTGAGTCTCTCCAGGCATTCCATGAATGTTGATATTAGGAGAGATTTTGGGTCGGCCGTTTTTTTCAAATGACATGGTCCATGTCAATGACACGGACAAAATTATCTGGAAAATCTTGACAAAGATCAAAGGAGAGTGGAGTGGATTGGTCTCTCGTTTCATTTTTTTGGAGTTTTTTGGTCATTCAGGTACTTTTAGAGGAACAAGAGTTGTGTTGGTTATTGAATAACTCGAATTTTTTTGCAATGTTGAATTTTTTTTGCCTTTTTCAAGGTCATTTTGACTATGACGTTGGGCATGGGTCAAGGAAATGAAGATTTTAAAAAAGTGAAAAGGCAGTTTTGTAGAGCATTCGATTTCACATGGACATGAATTTTTATGAAATTTTAGCTCATACTGGAGAGGCAGGACAAGCCGGGACGTAAAATAACTAAAAAAACTGGAGAGTGTCAAGTTGCCCCCCAAAAAATGAGAAAAAAATTTGTTACGTCATTCTCTTCGTATAGATGGCGTCCGGCGGACGCCGTCCGCTCCTCCAATTCTTTCTCCGTGCTCGAAAAAAACACTGCATATGATTGAATGATGAACGTCCGTTCTCTTGACCTCATCGTGACCTGAGATTTTGTAAAAACATTTGAAGGGTTACATTGAAAGAGACTGACCTCGTGCAAGTGTTTCGTTCACCACAAAATTTCATCGACGTAATGCTTGACCCATCAACGTCCTAAGGAGATCAGTATGCTCTACAATGCATTATTCTCGTTTTCTCAAGTTTTTGGACAAAACAACTGAAAAAATTAAGAATGTCCAGTTGCCCCAAAAATTTGAATACGGATTGGACGGGAGTGTTGCCTCAAGTTCTTCAGTCTACTACAAGCCCTAGTTTTTTCAGTGCCCCTCGTAAAACACTGAAAATTATTAAACATTTTTCGCGAACAACTTATGCTGGAAATTTAAAAATTAAGTTGACCTCCAGGGGTCAGAGAAAGGAATGACTCTTTTGAGTTATCCAATAACTAACACAACTCTTGCTCCCCTAAAAGTATGTACCTGAATAACCTTTTCAAAAAATTTCATCCCAAAAAACAATGAAATTTCAAAAGGCCAATCCACCCCTTTCCTTTGATTTGTATTTATGTTACAATAGAAAATTTGGTAAATATTTAATTAGACTTACAAGAATAGAAGAATGTTGCATCTTCATGCAACTGTCAAAAACTTTCAAGAGAAATTAAATCTAAATGGTTTTCACAATTTGTATCCCTCAAAATTATGACTCAAGTCCTTTTAATCAGAGCTAAATGAGAGCATCGTTATAATTTTAACTTCGTCCATGACAAGTTTTTGGAACAACAATAATTAACTGTTAATTTTAGTCCAGTTATGACCATACTTCTTCCTCATTTCTTCTGTTTAGTTTAAATGTTTACTTAATGACAATCAAGTAAATATCATGAAAGGGAAAGGATTACAAATGAAACTTTGGGCAGGATGATCCTAATTACAAAATGATAGTTACATAATTAAATTCTCGACTTTGAAACAGTAGAATTTTTTCCAGAGTCAAAGTTGACCCCACAATGTAGGAACCAGTCAATTGTTGGGGACTCTGAATAAAATCTGTGACGCCAATTATTTATTAATTATGTGAAATCTGATCATCTCAGCAATTAATTAAAATAACCGTTATTTTATACTGCCTCAATGCATTTATACTTGTCAAGTTTGCGTTTGCCAAATGCCAATTTATTTGCGAATCTTGGCAAATCGCATAGAGAAATGTATGATTCCCTGGCGGTCCTTTCAAACAAAATCTCTCCAAGAATAAAAAATTTTTTTAGATATTTTCCTGGAATTTGTACAAAAGTAGATATAAAATCTTGATCAAAAATGCAAGTAAATATTTGGACACGAATTCACCCTTCGGTTATCCGGGTGAGTAGAGTAGCCGTGGCTAGTCCATCAGCAGCCCACAGTAGATCCATGTCCTCCTCATCTCATGATGCCGATATTGTGGTCATTGGATCAGGTACATAAATCATTTAATTAAACTTGTAATGGGTCCTAAAATCAATTATATAATAGATTCAAATTATTTTTATAAAAATACAGCTCCTCATTTACAAGTAATTGTTACAATTAGGATACTTTGATCATGTCCTCTATTATGAAACAATTTTTATCTATGATTTTCAGGGCCAGGAGGTTATGTTGCAGCCATCAAAGCAGCCCAATTGGGAATGAAAGTAATTACGTAATAGTTGATAAGTATTTATACATAATGATCTATTTAATCAAAATTTAATTTTTTAAAAGTAAACTAACTTCATCTTTTTTGTCTTAGACCGTTTGTATTGAAAAGAATGCAACTCTTGGAGGAACTTGCTTAAATGTTGGTTGTATTCCTTCAAAAGCTCTTCTTAAGTAAGATTAAAATAATAATTACATCAAATTAGTAAACGCTTTTTAATTACTATTATTTTATTGTTGATTCACAGTAATTCCCATTATTATCATATGGCGAAAGCTGATTTTCAAAGTAGAGGAATTGAAGGTATGCAATATTTAGAATATAACAATTCATACAAATTTTGTATTTAATGATGATTAATTAAAAACACGATTTTCTCTCTCTTTTGTAATAGTGGATAATGTTAGACTTAACTTAGACCAAATGATGCTTGCAAAGGCAACAGCTGTAAAAAGTCTTACCGGTGGAATTGCTCACCTTTTGAAACAAAATAAAGTAACGCATTTAAGTGGACATGGTAAAATTACTGGAGTCAATGAGGTGACGGTAATCAAGTCGGATGGAACAGAAGAAAAAGTCAATACCAAAAATATTTTAATTGCCACCGGATCTGAAGTCACACCCTTTCCTGGAATTGACATTGACGAGGAAACCATTGTCTCATCCACCGGTGCTTTGTCCCTTTCAAAAGTCCCCGAATCTTTAGTCGTTATCGGTGCTGGTGTCATTGGGCTTGAACTTGTAAGTTATTTATTGGCATGCATATTGAATGGAAATAAATAAAATGTCAATTTACTAAATAATTATTTATTTAGGGCTCAGTGTGGTCCCGTCTAGGAACACAAGTCACAGCCGTTGAGTTTTTAGGCTCAATTGGTGGTGTTGGTATAGATGGAGAAATTGCAAAGAATTTTCAACGAATTTTAACAAAACAAGGTCTTAAATTCAAGGTACATTTTTTAAATTGACTCCTCAAGCATCTAAATAAATATGCATTTAAGAAACAATTATGTAAATACTGAATACATAAATATATTAATGACATTTATATTTATAATTCCAGTTGCAAACAAAAGTAACTGGAGCAAGAAAGGAAGGAGGAAAAGTTGTAGTGAATATTGAAGATGTAAAAGATCCAAGTAAAAAAAGTGAACTCCCATGTGATGTTCTTTTAGTTTGTGTTGGACGAAGACCATACACTGAAAATCTAGGTTTGGAACAAATAGGTATCGAACGAGATGAGAAAGGAAGAATACCTGTTAATTCACGATTCCAAACTGTTGTACCAAAGTATGAACCAATTACAAAAAAAATTAATGCTTTTTTTAATCTTATACAAAAAAATAATTGTACAAATTTTCATTTGTTTGTAGTATCTTTTCTATTGGAGATTGTATTCATGGTCCTATGCTGGCTCATAAAGCAGAGGATGAAGGGATCGTTTGTGTCGAGGGAATAACTGGGATGCCTGTTCATATTGATTACAATTGCGTCCCCTCTGTCATCTACACACATCCGGAAGTGGCATGGGTTGGTAAATCTGAAGAAGATCTGAAAGCCGAGGTACATGTCAATTCAATTTAATTTTTTAAAATCTTTTACAAAATAAATTATTTTAATTTTATTGTTTATTTTGTAAATAAAAAAACAGGGTGTGGAATACCGCGTAGGAAAATTCCCATTTGCAGCCAACAGTCGAGCAAAGGTATTTTTATTTAATTGTTTAATGGAATATATTACGTTGTTCGACGTTCTAATGTATTTGTTGATAATGTTTAACTAGTATATGCCTACTAATTGTCTTTTCTTTTCCTCTTAACATGAACTTCTCTTTGTCGAGCAAAGACAAATAATGATACGGACGGCCTTGTCAAAGTCCTTGCAGACAAGAATACCGACAGATTACTAGGAGCACACATTATTGGCCCAGTTGGTTTCAATTACTTTTTATTAAATTCAAAATTTAAAATTTTATTCTATACAAAAATTTAATTATAATTTTTCAGGGTGCCGGTGAAATGATTAATGAAGCGGCTCTTGCCATGGAATATGGAGCTTCTTGTGAAGATGTTGCCCGTGTGTGTCACGCTCATCCCGTAAGTAGCTAATAAATAAATTAAAAGAAATACTTTTTTTAATTAATAATTTTATTTTTACAAAATCTTGAATATTATTCTTAATTTCTAGACATGCTCAGAGGCATTCAGAGAAGCCAATTTGGCCGCATACTTTGGAAAACCAATCAACTTTTAATAGTGTAGTCGTTCTAACTAGTCAAGTTTGCTTGCGTACTTAAAAAAATTAAGAAAAACAAGATCAAGAGAAAAAACTATCTACAATTCTACAATTACCATTCAATTGTGAGTCAAGTTCCAGCTCGATAAATAAATTATGATAACACACACTATGGAAAAAAATGATGATTACAATTTTAGATCAAGTAGCATTTAAAAAATATTGTTGTAAATTAATTGTACATTTAAAAAAAAGAAAGAGAGAGATAAAAATGATATATATAAAAGAGGATGATGTTTTGAAAAGGTAAAAAAATATTTAACCTCAAGCCAAGTCCAATTTCCAAAACATGAAATTTTCGTAGCATCATCATCATACCTAATGTAGGTACTACTCAAACTATGCAATGTGGTAGAAAAAGTTTTCCCTTTTAATTTTGTCGCTCTCATAAATTATTACATGCCTAATAATAAATGTTTGCTAGGGATTTTTTTTCTTTGGCGTCAGTATTACATAGGTATACATTATACAACAAACATCCAGAAATTGTTTTGGTTGACTCCTTGCCTTTAAAGAAAAGATTTTTTTGAGAAGAATCAAATTATACAATCTATCATAGCTAAAACTGTTTTATCACAGAGAATAAAAAAAACCCACTGTAAAGTATCATGTTAATATACTTGATAATCACCACATAAACTACCTTGTGAATAAAATGTCCTTGTAAAGTTTAAAAAACCATAACTGTTTTGGTTAAAGTAATAATCTATGCATTTTTTTCTATTAATTTTATTTCGCTATTAAAAGGAGAAGAAGAAGAGGAGAGTCATGTGAGAGAGTTAAAGCTTAAAATTGGTGAAAAGGGTAGACTTGCATAATAATATTCTTCACCTATATCTCTAACATCCTTTCTTATGGTTATCTGTAGTATAGAGGCACAAGGGGATGGAAAAAAAGTGAGTTGAACAACAATGCAATGTAATCTTGAGAGAATTTCCTCTGGGGTGTGTGTGTCTGAAGAGGGTGAACATTTCCCAGACCTCCTTCGTCTATTTTTTTTTCTTCTTGTCTTACAATCTTTGACTACTAAACCTCTACCTTCATTTGAGTGAGAACCATTTTACACAGCACTACGTTCTCTGTGGATTGTACAGACCTGTTGGGAAAATATTTAATTTGTGAATTTTAACAAAGAGAGCAAAATTTTGGAATTCCATTTCATTGCCAAGAATTGTTTATCTTTTTTGGAAAGTTTTTTTTCTTGAAAAAAAAGAACAATTGAAGAAAAAAGTTTTTGGTCTGTGTGTCAAGCTCACAATAAATTAAATAAAGAGTTTCAGTGTTTTTTTTGTGTGTGCGTGTCTTTCTATAGACAGTGAGGACAGGTGTCAAAAGAAGACAAAAATCTCTCTCTCTTGATGAGAGAGACAATTTGGAAATCCCTTTGAGTGTTTCAAAGTTGGCAAGTGTTATATTTGTACTAAAAAGGGTGATAATTTGTATCTAAACAACAAATTGTCAATTTCATCTTGTGACTTGTTCAATTTTAAAAAGAAAAACAAGTTAAGAATGAAGAACAGTTGAAAATTTTGAAAAGTCAACTCGTGGTCAAGATAAATAATTTTGATTAAAAAAATAAATAGCTGATTGAGCATGATAGAAGATTACAACAAGATGATGAGAGAGTGGAAGTTGTCTTACAATAAAATAAAATAAAAGAAGAAGAAGAGGGGAGACAAATGTATAGCATCACATTAACTATTTTTTAATGGTCTAATCGAACACACACACACCAACAAGAAATCAACAAGTTGAACTCATGTTGTGAATAAAAACAAAATAAAATAAAAAAGAAGTATAAAATTCATATGTAAAGAGGTGAAGAGGATATTCAAGTGTTTAAAAGTGTGTTTAAATAATATAACAAAGTGTGTCAAGACGAGAGGGAGCAAGACAAGACAGAGATAGGAAAAGAGCAAGCTTATAGAGAGAGAGAGAGAAGAATTATAAAAAATGGTTGGGTCTAAAGTGGAATACATACAAAGTGGTCAACTACTTGCTGCCACTTACGTCAAAAATTCTAAAGCCGTAGGTTTCCTATGGGCCATCTTTTCAATTTGTTATTCTATTATAACAGTAGTCTGTTTCCTGCAACCCCACTGGATAGGGTCTAGAGCTCCAGCCACTGGATATTTCGGTTTATGGAGACATTGTGCTGTGTCAAGTATAATAACAGATACGACAGCCACCACGGAATTTATTTGTAGGGGAAGATTAGATGATTTTAGTAGTTTAATTAATCCTGCCTTTAGATCTGCCACCATTTTTATTGGACTTGCCACCATCATCTCCATCCTCTCTGTCTTTGCTCTCGTCTTATTTCTTTGTGCTCCTGCCAGCATTGCTTATCATATTGTTGCATGGATGCAAACTGTTGCAGGTAAAAAAAAATTAGCCAAAATTTTTGTACCATTTTTTGCACGTGCAAATCATCGTCATTGTTTTTAACAGCTCGTTAGCTCATTCCTCAACAAAGTACCTTACCTAATAATGGACTTTTTCATTGTTTTCTTTCCTTTATTTTTTTAGAGGTCTAGTCTAACTGGATTTAAGTTCTGGCAAAAATTACATGCTTTTCAACTTTATTTTAAGTTAAATATTTTTGCGCAATATGTCAAATAATTTTTTTTACTGTCAACCACTGAGATTACCTCAAACCTGAGTAAAAAAATTTTTTTGACTGCAAATGAACCCTTAAATATTTTGTCCAGATGACACACTAAACCAAATTAAGTAAAAAAAAAGATAATTGCATGAGTATGTATTTAATACAAATTGAAAGAAAAAGTTGTGTACATGTCAAACCAAAGACATTTGTCACTCAAGACTAGTCATGAAAACTGGTCCAATTTAGAAAAATCATGTCTGTTTACAATTCTTTAATTTTATTTACTTTTTCTGTCTCAATTACACCCCTACCTCCTTTAATACAAGTTACACTAAAGTATACTGTCGTGATTTCAATTTTTTTTCAAGATAATAACTTAATCATTTCAAACTTTATTGATTTGTATTGTACGAATTAGCAAATTCCTCTCTCTCTCTCTCTCTCTCTCTCTCTCTCTCTCTCCCTTTCTATGTGATTTTATCTATTTTTTGCGGTCACTTTGTCTTTTTAAAGTAAAAAAATGATAAAATTGTTCAAAATACATAAAAAACATTTATACATTTATGAACTCGTTGATAATCATTTTAATCATTTGACAATAACAAATTAAAATTTAATACAAGATTCTTAACAATTGTATAATAATAAGTAATGTTTTATGATATATCTGTACACACTCGACACACAAAAAGAGATAAATTGTGATAAGTAGTGATTTTTCTCAATTTTTATTTCAAAAAAAAACATTATCATCTCCCTCTCATTCACGTTTCTCAATTTTATCAAACTGATGAATCAGTAATATTATAAAAAAAAATTGAAAATAGAATCCCTAAAGAATTACATAGCGTGTGTGCAATAACATGTAATTTATCATTTCAGAATATTCTTCAATTTAAAATAGTTATATCTATCTCTACAGCCTACAAAGACATTTATTGCATTGAAAAAAAATGATATTAAATAATGGGCCATTACATGCACATTTTTTTTTCGTCTATTTTAAACATATTGAATCATCATGTTATGGTCGATATGGAAGAGTAAGAATTTTAAGAGAGGTTGTAAAATAATGATTGCAAATTGTCAATTTACTTTTTTTACACTAGGCTATATGCTACAGAGACAGACTAATACCAAAAAAAATTAAACCACAAGGTGAGGGGAAGAGAAAAACTTTCGACTCCAATTTCAAACTGAAAAGTAGAGAGAGAGAGAGTCTGACAAAGATTTACTGGCTGTAATATCTGTACGTAAGCCAGTTAAATTAACTAAGAAAAGAATACATTCTACACATGCAACCAGTAATCTTTTTTTTCTCTCTTCAATTTTAGCCTAATAGTTTATCCACAATTTTTTTTTGTTTGTGTGTAATGTTAGTATGTAGTGATGATGATGAGAAGGAAAAGTTTGAGCATTCATTTTTGTGTTCTATTGTGAAAAAAATAGAGACAAACTCAAGTGGCAAATACCAAACTCTTTTTTTTGACTGTTCAAACTAAACTACCTGTACTAAAGTGTACTCCAAGTTCTTTTTTATGTATTGACAGAACCAGAGACAGAAAGAGATTTTCTTTAAATAGAAAGAGAGAGAGAGAGAGAGAGAGAGAGAGAGAGAGATGTACATTTTGTATTAAATTCTTCTTTTTGAAATTATATTAGTCCTCGCACGACATGACACAAATTTTTCATTCTTCTCATCTTTTTTTCAAATGGCTACAAAACTTTTGACCATTTTCAACTACAGAGAAAGAAGAGAGAGCTCATTTTTAAAAATGTACTACAGTAAATGGATATGAAGAGCTTCAAGTTTTATAATTTTGTAAAAAGAATCCTCATTCTCATGCATGTTCAAAACATGAAATTTTGACCTTTCTTAAAGAGAGAATGTACAGACAAAATACAATATGAAAAAATATTTGTTGATAAATATTGTTCAATTTCCCTAATATTAATCTATCCACACAAAAATATCAAAAAATATGAATAACAAGAGAGAAAATAGTTTAAGATTACCTATTAACAAACAATTTTTGTAACTAGTAAGTTAACTTAGTTATAGATATAATAATTTTTTAACATGACTAACAACGAGAATGAACACTTGTGTCTCATGTCTGTTATTATATTGACAATATCGTCTTTCTCTTCCCCATTCAGCCCGATGTGACTTGATAAAAGCAAAGTGTACAAAGAACTAGCATCGAACCTTAGCAAGAAAAAAAAATCCGGTTAAGCTAGTTAACTTAAACTATAGAGAATATCTGTAGAGTATGCGAAAAAATTCTTATGCAAAATAGAATATAACATGTATCCCCATCAATATTAGAGATACTGAAAGAGGAGGAGGGGGGAATGACGCCCATTCATTTCTCTATAAAGTTGGTTGACTACATGTATAATAGTATTTTGCAACAATAATATTTGTAGCTAGAGGCTATTGAGGTGTGTGAGTTCTCCTTGTTTACAATGTTCGATAGCATACCAGGCCAGGAAGAGAGAGAGAGAGAGAGAAGACGACCAACAAGAATTGTATGCACATGTAACACTTTACCAGTCCAACTGGCACACTTTTTCCCTTTACAAGCATTATTCGAGATGCGGACGTTCATAAATAATAAAATATTTGGAGTTTTTGTCTAGGGAGACTTAATTGCTCCAAAAAAATTATTTGAGGGATTTAAAGGAAATCATCATGACAAAATAGTATTTTATTTTGGTCCTGATTTTTTCCATATTTGTTTTACTTTAATCTGTACAAGTGAAGAGAGAAAGAAAGAGAAGAAGAAATAATTGTAAAAGTATTACATGTGTTAAAGTTGTTGTCATAAAAATATATCTGATATTAATTAGTACTCGTTTTACACAAGTCCTTTCTACTCAATGACCTCATTCCCTTGCATGGCGTAACATTTAATAAAAATTTAAAGACGAGCCTTAAAAGGATTAAACAATTATTGAGATGTTTCTTCTCCACTAATTTTTTTTCTCTCCCTATTTAAGTTATCAACTTGTAAATTAAATTCTCTTTTTTTTAAGGTTAATTATCTTTTACAACTGTCTACTGTTGTGTGTCTAATTTTTTTTCTCTTGATTGATTGAATTTTTGACTATTTGTATGAAAGGATGACTAAAAAAAAGTGTCTTTTGTATTAAAATTCAATCAATGATTAAATTTTCCAATCAAATGTACATATTGTGTGTACACTGCACACAATATAAATACAAAGAAAGAGAGAGAGAGCTGGACCAAAGAGTAAGAACCACAAATTAGAGAAGCAACGTCATCCCTTTGGGCTGTCAACTATGAACAAATTACAGTTTATAAAGAAGAAGAAAAAAAAAGAGTTTCCCCCATGAGAAAAAAGAGAAGGAAATCAAAGGAATCAAAAAGCTTGAATAATAACTAATATAACTAATAATATATAGAACTTATTTCATGTTAGAAAGCCTACACACATTAAAGTTTAAAGTTATTCGTCATTCGTACTACACAAAAGTATTATTTGTAATAGAATCGTACAAATACTTAATATTATTTCAAATAACGTTTGATTCTGTGAGTCTCAATTTTTTATTTGAGACTCAATCAATCGTTCTCCATTGTAACTTTTTAGGTTTGGTTTTTAATTAGTTAAACTTTGGGTTTTAGTCGCGTATTTTAATAATTACACAATATTAAACCATTCCACGCCCACTCATGCACTGACATAAATTCATGTCATAAGCAAAAGGTGACTCTAAATTTTTTTGTGTATCAAAATTGAAAGTATGGGAGAAGCGTATTATTTAATTACGTGCGTCTACATAGGTAGAAAATGTCGGAGGTATAATAAAATAATAAACAACAATTTAGTAAATAGTAGATACCTAAATAATATTAGTTAATTTTACTTTACTTCTGAAAGAGAATCTCTTTTTAAAATTTAACTTGCCCTTTCTATTGTACAGATAGAAGGCTTTATAATACAAAATAATTGAAACCTTACATTGAAAATATCCTACACTCTTTTTACTATTCTTGTTCTGTCGAGTGGGTAAGCTAATAATGGTAATAATAATGACAAATGACAAGGATTCCCTTCAAGCATTTTCATGCTTCGTGATTAATTGGGCCTTTACTTCTCTCTACTTGTGTATATATTTTTTTATCCTATTATAGAATTGTCATTGTACAGTATTATAAGACATTAGAGTTATTGTAATTTAGTGTAAACTATTATTCATTTCATCACTAACCCTCTCTCCGCCTTTATTGCCTTGATCACTTTTCCTTATGATTTTCCAATTGGTTCTTATTCTTTTATAGTCATTCATAAGACATAATAATAATTTATATTGAGGAAAGTACTTACAACTCTTTGATATTTACATTTACAGATATATTGTATTTTCTATAGGTTAGTTTTTTTACTTTCTATATTGACAGACAATAGTGGAAATTGTTATTTGTTAATAAATTTAAAGACGACAAGAACGAAAGAGTCTAATAACTTTAAGCATTTTCTGTTATGTACTCTGTAGTACATGTGGAGTACAGTCCAAACTACGAATACAGACATAACAATGAATTTTATTGAGTCCTTGTCTTGACTATGAAAATATTTTTTCATCTTTTAAATGGCAAAGCTTGTCTCCTGTCATTCAAACTCTTTTTTTATTTAGTGAATTTGCACTACTAACTAAAAGCTAAAAGTGTTAGTGTAAATAAAATTAATATTTATTGACTCTTGAAAAGATTTTTGTATAATTTTTGAGATGCAGCATGACTTGTAAATTCTACATCATACTTAAGTACACGGATTGCATTTTTGCATTCTATAATAAAATTTCCATTATCAATTACAAAGTTAACTGCATTTTGCACTGTCATTGAATATTGAGGAACAGAATAATAGAATTTTTTTTATAATTCCTTTTTGTCTCTAAAATTCTATACTCACGCTTTCATTTTAATTTCTTTTGATTTACTTCTTTATTCTAACTAAATTCTCATTTAGAAAATGAAAATTGTTTAAAAAAGATTCTTTGTACACTATATGTTTTTCTCTACTGACAGACAAAGAGGAGGGACATTCATTTTGATTTCAATTAAAGTTTGACTAATTTGTTTCATTTTTTCTACATTATAACTTGTCATTGGCTAATTTTAATTGTAATTTATTTTTGAAAAATTATACGAAGTCTGATGTTTTAGAAAAATAGAAATGTAAGCTTTAGAAATAGTGGGAGTTTAACTTTTTTTATTGTTGTAATAGTTGTACACAAGACTTGCTTTTGTTTTAACTATTTTTATTTTAATAATGATATAAAATGATGAATTATTATACCTTCATGACAAGAAAGAAAAAAAATACTTGAGATTACTGTACTACACTATAATTGTTCATGATTAAATTATTAATTACCGATTTGACACACAATCCCCGCCCACGTCACGAGTCAACAATCATGGATATTAAGTGTGTGCAATAATTATGTAAAAAAAATTAATTTATAATGTCTTCCCTCCTCCTCCTTTCTATCACCTTCAGTTCCAACTTAATAATTTTAGTTTTGAACTCTACACAGTACATTTACCTAATACAGATAAAATGAAGTCAGTCTAATTTAAAATTTCGAAAATTCTTTCTCTTTTCTCTCACTACAAAAAAAAATCTTTTTAGTGGTTTTCTGCTAAAAATGCCATGTCTGATTCCTCATTATGCACTTTAAATAGGGAAGAGGAAAGAAACCTTTTTGTTTTGTCTTTTGTTTAGTCTTATTTATCATTTAAACTTTTTCTTTTTTTCATCTTTTCTTTAAAAAAACATGTCAGTGCACTGGCAGTTGCATGTGCATTGACAATGTGCAATTTTTCCCAACAAAAAAGGACCTTCTTCTAATGTATTGTATACCAACGTCCTACACGCAATTTTAACTCTGGTTTAATTAAGTAAAGACGATGACTTGCCAAACTTATCCATCCATGACACACAAACTTGTAATAAAGAGCACACAAGTTCTATAGCCAGAAGGAAAAGGAAATTAAAAAATTTAGACTAAAAAGAGAGAGAGAAAGAAAACATTGAAATGATGATGATTTGCAGAAAAAATAAAAACTACACAGATTACAGATATAAATAATAAATAATTAAAGTTTTGAATAACTATTAAGATTGTAACGTACCACGTAACGAACCATAATTTATTTTTGTTTGATTCTGATTCCTATCCATATAGCTGTCTGCACCGGGGTTGGTCTCGTAGTATTTCCGGTTGGTTGGGATGCACCAGAGGTGAAACAGACTTGTGGGAGTGAAGCAGATCGATTTTATTTGGGAAATTGTGGGATTCGATGGGCCTATGTATTATCCATCATAGCCCTCATGGATGGGGTGGTTCTAGCTGTTCTAGGATTCGTCCTAGGATCCCGTCATATTAAATTGACGGATGAATTTGCACATGGGAATAGAAAACATCAAAGTATGAGTGGACTCAGTGGTATGAATTACAAACTTAATTATTTTTTTACATTTAAATAACAGGCTATTTACAAAAAAAATTACTGGAGATTTAGTGCTTTGAAAATTGACAGTCTTTTTTGTGATTTTGTGTTCTAAATTTTGGTTTTTCCAAAATGAGTCTTTTTTAAAAAAATTAAAATTAAATTTTCTTATTTATTTGTACCAAAAATCAGGCTACCCTCCTCGTGGATTTTATCCAACAGACAGTGGACCCACACCATCAGTGACCATGTCCTATGCCTCTACAAAACGGTCAATGAATCTTCAGCCAATTGTATTAATTCCTCCACACGAGACTGATGGCTACTCGGACTTTTCTAGATCAAAAGCTTCCATGTATCGAGCAGAGTATGCTACCCCCTCACAAAATTTTCAGCTGTAACACACAAAAAAACAAAAAATAACAAAAAATAACAAAATTTAAACGAAAAAAATTATTATTAATTTTTAAGAGAATGTTTTGTTGTGAGCATGGAATGTCTGTCTGTAGTCTGTACAGTGCAACGTTTTTATAAAAAAAAGTTTAATATATATTATGTATGCAGTTCATGTTATTATATTTTTCAAACCCATTTTTTTATAATACTTCCCTTGTCGTTCAACGTTAAAATGAATATTAAAAATAAGTGACGAAACACAAACAAACAAAAAAAATGAATAAAACGAAAAAGATATTGTCTTTTTTCATGTAAGAACATGTTTCTTTTGAGTCAACCCTCAATTTCTTTTAAAAGCGCATACACATTATCGTTCCATTCACCTGTGATTATTTGTTTTAACGATGAGGTAGTTTAAAAATACGAGACTAAAAATTTGTGCATTTTGTAAAGTGCACAAATTGTGCAGTTAACAAAGAAATGTATAAAATATTTAATATTTAATTTTGTTGAAGAAAGAGAGAATTGAGGTACCCCCTATAGCTCTACAGAATTCCTGCGGGCGTTGACCATAAACATTTTTGTGTGTTACAAATGATAGAAAAAGTTTTTTGCTTTAATTATTATTGGTCAAATTCACAGTACACTTTGAAAAAGTTTTATGCTAATTTAATGGCATGACGATGACCATAGACAAAAGGATAGGCAAAGGGAAATTCAAGACTAGAAAAGATTGACAAAAAAGACACATGACATGTGTTATTATTAAAATTCATTTACTTGCACAATAATCTGTGAGATTTGTATTATATATTGTAGTTAATAGGTACTAATACATATGTTCCCTCTATAAAGAAATAAAAGATAATGGAGACTGTGACCATATTATTGTCTTTTCCATAGTCAGTGAAAGCGAGAATGATCGTGATTATGTTGACGAGCTATATGTACATTACGTATATACCTTAGTTAAAATGTTGACTATGTTTGAGGTGAAACGGTTTTTGGCCACGCTTTACACGCAATATAAAAAGACAAAAAAACAATAATTTTTTTTGACAGAGACATACTGAACACACGCTAACTTTGTATGATATTTTGTCTTTAATCAAATCTATTACTTTGTTCTAGATCTCAGAGGAATGATGAGAGAGGAACTAATATAAAATTCTAGAGTTTAAAACTTGAATACAACGCTAATGTCACGTGACATTACTGTACAGTAATCATTTTTTAATTTACGATTAACATTAGTTGACTTCATAGTAAGTGTAATACTTACTAAATATTTAAACACAAATTACATTGTACAGCTTTGAAGCTCTTAGGACAAGTCTTTAGGTTGACAAAAAGAAACATGATTCAGTTTTCAACTAGACGTATAGTTTCTTAATTAAATGTAACAATTAGATATTTTTACACAACATACATACCTATGATAAGTGATACCTACATCATATTTTTACAGAGACTTGTATTTTACTCAGCACACTTTTCATTTCCTTCATTTAATTGTAATTTTGAGAAAAAAAATAAGGGGAAAAAATTAACTTACATAAAACTTTTATTAGAGTTGCAACTTGCAACAAAATTTGTATCAAGTTGTTGTCATTATTTATATTTTCTAGGTCTTCTCCCAGTCAATCAAGCAGAGTCATGGTCACATTGACAAAATAATAAAAAAAAAGAATTCCCATTTCTAATTCTCAAGAAGAAATTTGTATTACACGGTTAGTCTATTACCTGGCTTCGTTTTTTCTTTTGTATAAACAAAACTCTATACAATTTACATGTACATACATACTTGAAAGGTAAATTCACCGTGTAATTTGATTGCACTGTGTATAAAACACTCAAGATATAATACTATTATGTTTCTGTTTACTCAAATTTTTTTGTCTTCATCTCCCCCTTCACTCTCTTCATCTGTAAATGTACACAAAAAATGAAGATCCACACAGTTTTTTTATTCTTGAACTGTTCTTGTCGTGTTTTTTGCTCTGTGATGATGATCTGACTCTTGTCCCAGTCCTTAAACAATTGTTTAAGAAGGGAATAAGAGCGAAAAAAATCTGTTATTCTTGTTGACGTATTGTATACCCCCTCCCCCTCTTCTTTGCGTGCTGACGACTTGTCCTACTACTTCATTAAAACAATTTTTTTTCCTTTTGTTGACATAAAAAGACAATGCTCTTGACAAAAACTGAAACTTTTTATTAATTTTGACAAATTTTATGTAATTTTAGAGAAAGAGAAGAGAAATTTTTGGAATTTTTCTCGTTTTGAACTTTACGTTTACCGCCAATTTGAATGGCTTAGTTTAGTGATGCAAATGACAATAGGGGAGTGAGCAGTGATGAGGATGTTGAAAAGGTCTTTTTTTAGTTGAATGATTGATTGTTGAATTATTATTAAGTCGATTGTTATGTTGATGTCTCGAATGTTTACTCATCGGACCAGTGCTGATGGTCAAAGTGGGATGATGGGAAGACAATGAAATGGTTTTTGTAGTTTCCTCATTATTTTGACTCTCTTTTTGATTGTCCTCCATCATTGTTGTCGTACTCGTAGTACTACTCGGATGATCCAATTCCAAGTACAATGGATGACTCTGACTCTCCCTGTCACGTTGACTCCGATGTGAAATTTCAGAAAAAATAGGTAAATTTTTTGAAATTTGATGATGATGATGTTTAGTAGTCCGCTGTCTTTGTTTATGAAATTTTTGTCGATCTGGTTTTAAAAGTTCTTCAATTGTAAATGCCTTGATTTTACGTCGATGATGATAATGATGAATTAATATTTTGGGTTGAACGTCCTCAACTACTACGAGCATGTCATCGACCTCATTGACATTGACAGTCTTGTCCTCCTCCTCTTCTTCTGTATTGTCCATTGATGATCGACTAATTTTTCGTGTTGATTTTCTTCCTTGTGGCTCTTCATCTTGATTGTCATCATGAAGATTTTCTGGAGAGGATGTCGACGTCACTTGAGGACAATCATGCATGACCCCGTCCCCTGCACTTGTGCCGTGTCTAAAATGTCGAAAACTTTTGGAATTTTCATGGGATTTGGTGACTCCAGTAAAATTCCCAGTGGATGAGTGATGATGAGGGTGGGGGTGGTCTGGAGTGGGTGAGATTGGATTTGGGGGATGAATTTGGACGGCTGGATTGACAGCATTCCAAAACGATGGAAAGGCAGCAAAATAGTTGAAATGTTGAGAAAATGAGAATTGAAAACTGGAGGAGGCTGATTTTTGTGGAAATGTGAATGCTGAGTTGGAACCACCTTTAAAAATAAGAAAACCAATTTGGTTGAAAAAACTTTTTTCAAAAAAGCCATTTTTACCTAAACATGACCACACAACCACAATCATCAGACTGTCACATTTCTTTATGTCAATGTTGAAGACGTCACACAAAAATGATGACTACAATTATTTTTCAATGACATTTTGTCTTGAATTGTCTTGAAGGTTGTTATTTTAAAATTGCCAATATTTTATGCAAAAAAAAACAAATTAATAAAGACAACTCACCTACTTGAGATTTACCACCAATTCCTCCATTAGGAGGGGGACCAGGATCCCCATGACTATGACTTGAATGCTGTAAATTAGGGGGATGATTTTGACTAGGTGGTGGTGGACCAGAATTATTTGAATGTAAATTTTCATGGCTATTTTGACTCGAATGTTGATTATGATGACTTCCATAATTATTATGATGACCATTTTCATTCCCAGGAGTCAATGGAGAAACTTCATCAGTTGGTAAGAGCATTCCAGAATTTCGAAGAATTCGATTTATTGAACTTATACTTGGTATTCTACAATCAACATTTTTTCAAAAAAGAAAACTAAATTAAAATCAATTTTCTAAAACCAAAAAATCATTTTATACTACTCATCTCTAATTTCATTTGTATGACCACCCTTTAGCAAAACAAAACAATGACTTAAATAATGAATTCAATTATCGAAATTAATTAGAGCGATTCAATACAATTTTTTTTACAACTTGCCCTATAATATTTATGAGAATAATAAAAAAAAGAATGGAATTTATAAAAAAAAATGAGTAAAATGGAATCATCATTATCCTACTCGTACTCGTACAATTTAATAAATTGTGAAAGCTACATATATATAAAATGTGTATGGGGATATTACAAAGTGACTGATGCTGATGTAACATTAGCATAAAGATAATCCACGTTATCATTGTTTAGGCCGTGACCCTACATCAAAAATGAATTGTAGGCTACAATTAAAGTCGTTGAAAGTCTCACAAGTGATTACAAGAAAAATGATACATAAAAACTCCTCTTGCACACCTTTCCCCATATCAAGACATTAATATACATATATATAGATAATGATATTATCTGTCATTAGAAGAAAAAGTTTTTTTCTACAACAAAAACTGCAAACCTATATTATCATTATTATTATAAAAAGTTAAACATGAAATAGTTCACAACCTTGTTCACTCTTCTGTTGATGTTGATGGAATTAAGGAATAAATAAAGAGACTGAAATGGAAAAAAAATAAAATAAAAATAATTACAATCAAAAGAATGTTTCTCTTGTTTATCCCTCACTGACAATCGTCTCATCGATGTGCATCCGTTCAGCGTGGAGAGCACAGACATTGAGAATAGTTGTATAATAAATGCTTAATAATCTTTAAAATGTAACATAAGCTTTGTAATCATACAGTCCTATATAGTCATTACCCCCTTCAAAAAAATCTTCTTCATCTTTCTCTCTCTCATATAAATTGTACTTATGGTACAAAGAATATTTTTTTGAACAAGTTTAAATTTGAACAGAGCAAGAGCATCAATGCAATGGGCTAATGTGAAGCAAAGCGGCACTTTTTCATGAGAGAGAGAGGGGGAAGATACTCATGTGGTAATTTACAGAGTGGTGAATGAACGCAAAAATACATTTTTTACACATACGCGTATGACTCTATAGCCCAAAAAAATTCTGTACAAATGTGGAAAACCAATACAGTCGAGAGAGGAATGTTTCACGATACAGAAAAAGAGTATCAAAATAGAGTCATGTCTCTTACATTACATGGAATATAAGAAAAATAGAGAGAGAATTTTACAGAGAGAGAGAGAGAGAGAGAGAGAGGAAGGGCAGTGAAGCTCAAGAAAAATTTCTAGTTTAAAAAAAATAAAGAGGAATATGAGATAACTGTAATTTATCCTGTGCTCTTCTATGTTACAACTAACAAACTTCTTGTTGTATGTGTTAAACTGTTAAAATACATGACATAACTACTGTCCATTCTCTCTCTTGTGTGGACTATGGCCATTGTACATTGTACTACGCTCAGTCTTCCTTTTTTAGTTTTTTTGTGGCTTTTTTGTTATGCCAAGAGTATCCTTTTACGAGACAATGACTTTTTATTTTAAAAAAGAAAGATTCTGCATAAATTAATTTGATTGTTTTGCTCATTTTGTAATGAGAATGCTCTTGCCCTTTAAATTTTAAATGCACATTCACATTCTACATTTCTTTCCTATCTTGTATCTTTTTTTGATGAGAAGATGATTTTAAATATCAAGATGATTAAGTGGGATGATTGTACTTAATATTAAAAAATTGACTTGTCCACTACAAGTTTTGATGGACTTTAATAATAATGAGAAGTAGAGAAAATGGAATGATTTTTTAAAATAAATAATAGAAAAGTAGAGTAAAAAATCACAAAAGCTTACGTTTGCATATCGCAAATACGTTGCGTGAGTAATTGTTCACGAATTTCCCATGCGAACATGGCAGGATTTTCTTGTTTCAAACGAAGAATCCGTTTCACCACTGCCGGTGTTGCAACTTGCTGTCCATTCCATACAATTTAAAAGACAAATAATGTACACAGTCATCAATTTAACTTACTTTTTTTTCTTTGTACATTTTAACATTACAAAGTACAAAATAAATTTTTTTTTGTTCTCATGATAATTGTTTTGCATGATAATTTTAAAAAATTACCTTTGTCTTACTCCCCCCAATGGATCCAGGTTTGATTGACCCGGTCTCATAAAATCGGGTCAAAATTTTAGAGACACATCCATGAGAGACCAAAAGTTGTCTTGAAATATCACACGGTCTCACCCCCATCAAAGCCAACTCCACAATTCGACGACGAACGTAGTCAGGCAAGGGTCGACCATTGACAAAAACACCCCCAAGTTGATTCACTCCACTTTGACCTACAAAAAATAATTAATCAAATTAAAATTAAAAAAAACTTTCTCCAAACAATTCTTCTACCTGTGTGAGGCATGACGAAAGAGAGAGAGAGAGAAAGTCCAAAAGTGTCAATGAGATGAAGAGAGAGACTCTGTCACATGCTCCACGCTCCAGTCAAGGACTGGAAGAGAACTGGAGAAAACTTTGGAGTGAGTTGAGTGAAGAATCAAACTCCAAAAAAAGTTTTTATATGGCTCATCATCAATTAAATTCATGAAAAAAGAGAGAGAGAGTTTGAAAAAAAAATCTCACAATTATCTCCCTTCTCCCCGGACCCGGATCTTTGGAAAAGGGTTGGCTATGAATTTTGTGGGTTGAAACCGGGAGGAAATGGAATTCTCAGAGACGGACTTTTGGTTGGCTGCATGGTTGTGGGCATGGCATGTAATCCAGTGCGGTCTTTTCATGGAAACTTTCTCTCTCTTGCAATGGTAAAATCACCAAAATTTGATCATTTTTTTCTCGGGCTTTCCGCGCACCATCCACAAACCCGAAAAGAGAGAGAGAGCGAATGAAGGGAATGCCCACGCTCCATTTACATTGAGAGAGACGTTTGAAGGGGCTTGAAAAGCCACAGAGGAGGGTTCTTATCTTTGGGACGGGACGGGCGACTGGCTTGAACCGTTGATTCCCGTTGGCTCCCGTCAAATTTTCTCATTAGTGAGGGCTAAAAGTGGCAAATCCACTGGAGAACTCTCCAGGGACAGACCCCCCTCCTCCTTTTCGGAAAACTCAACGCCTCAACGGGCTCTTCCCTTTTGTGTAGTCTCTTCTCTATCTGCAGCCACACAACAGAGCATTCAATTCACTTTACCACAATTTTAAATACCCGGACTATTATTAAAACCTCCATTTCTCCCTCCCTCAGGTCTCAACACCAAAAAGGAGACTCTTTTGTGTGCCGGAAATGAGGAACTCAAACTCCTGTCTCTGGTTCACAGTGATAAAAAGCAAAAAAGCCAGGGAGTGACTCTCTGCTTCATCCCTCCATGGTGACACTCCAATTGTCAATTTTTTGCGTCCCATTTTTATGTCCCTTCCACTTTTTGTCATGAGACTCTTTACTATCATTATGTATGTTTTGATGGTTAATTTTAATTAGTCAATTAATTTTAATTTATTTTGCGGATACACCTATTTGATTTTCTTTTTGTTATTAATTCCATTTTATTTGTTTGAGGAGGAGGGGAGAAGGATCATGTTCTCAATTCTAAAACTTTCTCAAGTCTTTTAAGACCCGGGTAAGTTTGAGAGGGGGAGGAGGAAAGGTCCAAAAAATTTGATTTGGCTGTCCTGGAAATAGTCAAGCATTTAAGAGTCTTAAGATATAAAATGAAATTTCTAGATCAATGGAGCGGAAATTAAATTAAAATGAGATTGAGATGGTAAAGGAACAAGTTGAGAGATAAAAAAAGTTTTGAAGTCTTAACAATTTATTACGTAAGTTCTCATCTTTTGATCTTTAGGCTATGTTACCGCTTTTCAATCAAAATTTAATTTTATTGTTTCAAATAATTTTTAAATGTACTTTTAATGACAATTAAAATATGAAACAAAACATCAAGTTTTTTATTTATTGTGTCATTTTCTCATCCCAATTTAAATTGTACTGGACAAAATACACAACTTTAATTATAAAGTTGAAATTAAGGAATTAAGTTTTAAGATTAGAGTGAAAATTGGTAGAGATTTAAGATAAAAAGTCTCTCTTTTGTCTTTGATTGAAAATTTTACCCAAAAGTTCTTTTTTTATCACTGGGGAAGGATTTCTTTTGGCTTTGTTGTTTCAAACTCTTTTTACCACAAAAAAAGGGATAGTTCAATTTCAAAAAAAGAGTATTTGTAAGTTTAGTTCTCGGACATTTTAAAAGAGATTGATTTAATTGAACAAGAGAGAGAGAGAAAATCCCTTTGGATTTCAAAGAATTAAATTAAAAGTACAAATCCACAATTAATTACAAACAATTACACTTTCTCTTTTATCTGTCCATCAACGTACCAGAACCAGAGAGGAGGCTAAAATTTTCAAAAACAATTAAATTTCTTTAGTCTCCAAATTATTTTGAAAATTAAATATAATTTCTAATATTTATTTAATTGAGAAAAATTTTATTTTAGCAATTTCACAATTTTTTTCTAACTCCACATAACCTCATTGATTCACTCAATTGGCTTAATACAAAATGTCCAGAAAAATAATCAAAAGCAAGCAAAAAAATATTGTAAGTAATTCACAAAACGTTTTTTTTGACAATTTTCATTTTGTTATGGACGAGGACCAAGTTGAGTGCGTTGAGCAGGTGCGTTCTATAAAAAAAGAAAAAAAGGGAATAAAAATAATTCATTCCCATTTGTCTCCCATAAAATACCTGTTATACTTGATTAGGCGATAAAAAAAAGTTTATCTATTATTATCCAATAATTCTTCCATTGTTTTTTTTCCATCTTGTTCCATATAAAAGAGCATGACATGCCATGTCAAACCCCGTTCTCTCTGGACTCTCATTGACCGGAATTTGACGATATATATTTTTTAGGCAAGGATTAAAATATTTATGGATCCTCATGATGAGACAAGGCTAGGAAAGGGGAGGCAGGTGAAGACTGAAGAGAGGAACGAAATAAAATTTTGACTCATTTTTAGTCGACAGAAAAAACATTTTTTTGAGAGCTTATCCCCCCACCACATCAAATTTCCGCTGTCATGCATTTTTCACAGAGCCCAAACTTTGATCGTCATGTCCAATTTGTCCATCAATCTAAATGGGAGTAAAACTTGGACAAATAAAAATCTATTAGTGTTTTACATGAAATGTTTTTCTAGGACTCGAAAAAAAATACGTCGTAGTTTTGACCAAGTGCGTAGACTGTAGCTAGACGATGTCAATCGCAATGCACGTTCTGGCATGGCATTGCTCCATCAAAATTTCAATAAATATTTTAACTTGTTTTTTGTCAACTCTCTCATTACATAAAATAATTTTGTTTCTCTCTCTCTCTCTCTCCCTAGCCCAAATACTTTTTTGATGGGGAAGGAAACGAGGAAAAAGTCTCGAGGGAGGGTTTGGTCTGTGGAGATAAATGAGAAATTATTATGATAAGAATTGGGGGATTTAATTTAACAATTTTGAGACTGGCAGAATTCATGGACACTCTACTCATCGTCAGACTTGCCAGTAGAGTGTGACAGAAATAAACAATGAAAATTATTATTGGCTAACATGAAAATGAAACCGTTGAGTAGCCATAGTCAATTTTGAATGTAAAAAAAGGGTAAATATTTCGAGGCCATGGAGGGGGGTCTCTCTGGAGATTTCATGGATGGATGAAGACCCTTGTGTCGGATCTTATCGTCATGTACACCCTTTTAATATTTTAAGTGTGACAATATGCAATGAACGAAAGTCAATTACAAAACTGTTTCTCTTTTTTCAAGATTACGCCATTTTCGACAATTCGAGGACCCACTCCAAGTCCATGGCCTCGTGTGACCTTTGTGGTACAATTGGATGGTAAAATGTAATAAAAGTGTAAGTACAGTTGTATGGAGTATAAAATTCTGTGTCAATGTGATTAAATGATGAGGAGTATCATTTCATGTGAGGTGATGAAAAGGGGGAAGCAGATGGTAGACAATTATAAAGTATTGATATGCCTCTGTGGGTTCCGGTTGCAAAAATTTTCCCCTTTTTTTCGGCTTTGTCAAAGATCATTACCCGGAACCATTCTGGTCCGGGTTGAGAGATGAGATGATTTTGTTGAGAGTTTATCGTCATTTTGTGAGCTGAGGATGGAAAAGTATGGGATGTCCATTTGGTTTGAAATGTGAAAGACTGTTAACCCCTTGCTTTTGATGATGATCTATAAATTATAGAGTGTGTGGCATTTTCATTATAGTTTCCTTTAATTTATTACCTTTTGACACACTCCTTTCACACAATGGTCAAATGTCGAAAATAGAGAGTGATGAAAAATAAAAATATCCACAATGAACAATTCTACAACAAGTGTGTCCCATAAAAATTAACTTGTTTTTGATCCATAAAAAGAAAAATTCGGTAAAAGGAGAAAAATTATTTTTCTGTCGGGCTTTTGAGATATAATTAAATATTTAACTAATTTTTTTATGATTGAATTGAAGTAATGATGGACTTAACGAAAATTTTTTGATAATTTTTCATTTTATCCAGTTGTTTTCATGTAAAAAATTATCCCAATTTCAATCCTTGATTGATTGAGCGGGTTTGTCGTTTTAAATTTTCAAAGAATTTGGCCAAATTGTTGACAGCGTAGCTATCCTTGGACTCCTCCGGAGTAAGGATAGCAAAATTTCCTATCTCTTTTCGGAAGAATTTTGCACGAGTTTCTCGTGCAAACTGTTTTAGGCTCTAGCACGGAAACTATA